>JAMJFZ010003200.1:962500-1000000 GCA_026225945.1 Cricetomys ansorgei
TATTGCCATGCTTATTACCTTTCAGAAAAACCTTAAAATTAAGCCTCGAAGCAGCATTCACGTTTCCCCCAATGACCACCGCAGTGTGTTCCCGTGGGGGAGGGGAATGAGAGGCTGCCACAGCTGGAGCATGCACACCCCATTCATTAGGCTGTAATAAGGATTTTACCGTTTTCCATAAAGGTGTCATTTCAGATGTCACCAGCAAAGGAGCCAGGAGGCCAACAGGTGAGAAATTCACATTAGCATATGTGTGAGAGAGTAGAATGACACCTCAAACATTTAGGATAAAGCTTTTAAATAAGGGCATAAAAATAAAGCAGGTGCTAAATGACTGAAGGGTTCGTGCAGCCATTGGGCCCAAATGCGTCCATTTCTGAACGACGGCAACACAGAGTGGGTCCCGTTGAGGCAAGCTTCAGCTAAGATGCGCAAGGAAGATCCTTCTTGAGGAGCGGAAGCTCCTAATGATGCCTCCAGGCTCTCTGCTTGTATCACCTGGCTAACCAAGAACCGAGAACCATGAGCTTCTACAGAGATGGAGGCAGACGCGTAGTGGACACATCTGGATTTTGCGCTGCACCTATGCCCTCTTCTGGTGAAAAGTTCACTCTTTTTGACAAGCTGTCTTTGCTCTGCTGTATGCAGGCTGGCTGGGATTGCCAGAGTATCCTATCAGCCCTGCACAACGTAAGGGAAGTCTGTAACAAAAGCTAGTCCCGGGGGTTTCTTGCTAGGGACTTGGACTCTCTAGTGGAGAGAAGCAAGGATGAACAGAGCGCTTAGAGTTGATAAGTTGATGAGTTGATGTGTTCCCCTGGCGTGGCTCCCTGGAGTAGCCGCCTTTGCGCTTGTTTTCAACATGCCTGTTTATCGGATGTTCCTCTGATTTGATGAGTTCTCTAATATCTCCCCATTAAACTCCGCTTTAGCTTGAGTTAGCCAGAGTTGACTTCCGTGTTGCTTGCAACTAAAGAATCTTGACTGATATAAAAATAACAACGGCACCAAGAAGATGCAGATGTTTCACAGAGGGCTAAACATCTTACAGATGTTACCTCGCCCAGGATTCAATAGCGGTGATCTAAAGTGGATATGATTATCTCTGCCTTGTGCTACGAGGTATGCAGAGTCATAAGCAGCCCAGACCAAATGAATCTTTTAAAACCTAGTTTGTGTTTCCTTTGAAGCTCTCAGTCTGTATTCTTATAGATACAGGACCAAGATATAGATGCTATAAATAGTACATATATAGATTATACACACATATATATATATATATATATACATAATCCATGTATATGTATATGTACTCATATAAAATACACACACACACATATATACACATATGGGTATATATGTGTGTATGTATATATATATTTTTTTCCAGAGCCTATTTCTTATGAGAATTGGTTCACTTTGGTTATATAAAGCTGAGAAATTCCATAAGTCATTTGTAAGTTGGAGAACAAAGAGAGCTGTGATATAATTCAGTCAGAGGCTGAAAACCTGAGAACAAGGGGAATCAATGATATAATACCGAATCTGAAAAACCAAAGGACTGAGGACCAAAGTGTGCCCTGGTGTAAGGCCTAAGGCCTAGGAAGCTGGGATCCTGGTGTCTTGGGCTGGGGAGGATTGAAGTCACAGCTTAAGAGAGATACAACTCACCCTTCTTCCATTTCAAAAAAAAAATCTAGGTCCTCACTGGGGTAATACACGCAGCCCACATTGGTGGGGATAGACATCTTTTACCCAGGCTACCCATTTGTATGCTAATCTCTTTGGAGAACGATGTAGTTTAGATATTAAATGTTAAATACCCACCCCCCCACACACATGGAATCATTAGACTCCTGTCTAAACAGTTGGTTCCCCATTGCCAGTACTGTTTTTGGAAGGTTGTGGAATCTTTGGGACCGTGGCGGTGGCCTGCTTCTGGTTCTGACCTGGGCTCACTGCTTCCTGATCTAAGAAGATGTGAGAGGCCTCAGCCACAGGCTCTCAGCACATGACTCCCCTACCACAATAGACTATATCCCCTTATACTGTAAGTCTCCCGAGTTCTTCCTGCCAGCTATTTTATCACAGAGACAGGAAAAGTTGCCGACATATGAAACACCCTCATAACTGCACATAGAAATGCTGTTCTATTACCTATCTGGGTACCTCTTAGCCCAGGCAAGCTAATGTACAGAGTCAAGCAGCACACCCCAGACCAGAATCCTAGCTCCCTCTTCATCTTGCCTGGAAGATTGCCGATTCACTGGGGGGTCTCCAGCTCAAAGCAAAAGATCTCACACGTTATCACCCCTAATGGCAGCAGATGGGCCTAGCAGCTTAGAAAGAAGGCCCAGGTTATTTGAATTGAACTTTGTAAGGAATCCCAGTGTCCTTCAGAATCAGTGATCCATGCGGATCAAGTCATCATTAAGAGAGGAAAACAAATTCTCAGCAGGAGTGGCCAGAGAACTGGCTTCAGAGAATTGGCTAAAGGCTGGTGAATGAGAAGAGACTGTGCCCGTGATGGGAGGCAACAAGGAGATGGGGTGTGTGGGTAAAGGAACAAGTCCAAGTATTGGTTGAGGTGCAGTCCTTTAGACTATGCTCCTCAGGGCTGGCCTTGGGCAGCATGTGGATGAAGCTGATCCAGGTGTCTCAGACCCATGTGAGGACAGTTCAGACAGCAAGCCCTAATGCCCACAGAAACCATGTGCAGAATGAATGGGTCAGGCATAAAACAGCTGGAGCACAAGGCTTGTGCCATAGTAACAGTGGCGGGCCATCTCAAAGGAATGCCTGGACTCACTGCTGGAATTGCAAGTCCTTGGACAGTTTGGATAGAATTGATTTGGAGGCAAGAGACCCTGCTCCTCCCTATCTGTCTGTCC
This sequence comes from Cricetomys ansorgei, assembly GCA_026225945.1. Lineage (NCBI taxonomy): Eukaryota > Metazoa > Chordata > Mammalia > Rodentia > Nesomyidae > Cricetomys > Cricetomys ansorgei. The sequence goes on from JAMJFZ010003200.1 coordinate 965,392, forward strand.
GTCCGTCCGTCTGTCTGTCTATCTATCTATCCATCTATCTATCCATCCATCCATCCACCCATCCATCCATCTATCCATCCATCAATCTATCCATCTATCCATTCATCAATCTATCTATCATCTATTTATCTATCTATCTATCCATCTATCTATCTATCTATCTATCTATCTATCTATCTATCTATCTATCTATCCATCCATCCATCCATCCATCCATCCATCCATCCATCCATCTATCTATCTATCTATCTATCCATCTATCCATCTATCTGTTTATCATCTATCTATCATTGCTCCATTTTTGTTTTTATTATAAACATGATCTTATTTTGTGATTCAGGCTGGCCTTGATCCTCTCAATCTTCTGCCTCTGCCTCCTGAGTGCTGGGATTGCTGGCATATTCCACCAGGCCTTGCCTTTTTTTCCCGGATCAACTTAGAAAAGTTTAGGAGGAGACCTAGATACATGCTTGTTTGGAAGGGATTTTCCATCTAGAATTTCTCTTCTCTTTTACCTGGGAGTTATTTCCTTTTAAAGTCTGAATCTCTTCTTTCTTTTGTATTATATGGTCATGGCCCAGATTAGCTATCAGGCAGTGAAGCAAGGCTCTGTGAATGAGTCTGGACACAAGCAGTTAGTGGGCATCATGAGGGTGACTGAGAACATAAGTACAACTTTATGCTGTGTGTGTGTGTGTGTGTGTGTTACACATGGGTGCGTGCAAAGGCCAGAGGACAGCCTTGAGTTTCATTTCTCAGGGACTGTCTACCTTGTTTTATGAAACAGGGTCTTTAATGAACTTGGATCTCACCTCTTTACCTGGACTGGCTGACCAGTGATCCCTAGAGATCTGTCTGTCTCCATCACTGCATTTCTTGGATTCAAGGATGTAGCATCATGCCCAGCGATTTTATATAGCTCCTGGGAGTCAAACTCAAGACATTGTGTTTGAAAGCCACATTCTTTTCTGACTGAGCTGGCCCAACCTCACTCTTGTACAGGCTCTGCTTTATACACAGGGTGTGCAATTTGTCCATGAGATAGCTGTGGCTTATGGTGCCTTGGGCTCTCACCAGAAATTCTGGCTTCTCAAGGGAGCCCCGGGGATTGTCTTTTCCACTGGACAAGATGTATTTCTGTACAGACTAAAGCTTGCCAGATGATATTTGTATCTTAGAGTTGGCCAGTAACTCCAAAAGATGACAGTCTATTGTAGTTCCAGAGGTACTGAAATCTTCACTAAAACATCTCATTATTTTGGGTGAGTTATATTAAATACGAGATTCTCATCTAATCATTGGTCTATGTAAATTTCTTTAGGAGTTACTTCATTTAAATAATATTTGCATCTTATTTAAATTCTTGCTTAGTCTACTTGTGTTGCTATAGCAGTTTATTTACTACAGACTGTGAAAGAACAGACTTTATTTCATACAATTCTAGAAGGTGGGAAGTCAAAGCTTGAATGACCCAAATGGGACAAGGACCTTATTGATTGATCATCCATGGCAGTGATAGAATGGCAGTGTGTGTGTGTGTGTGTGTGTGTGTGTGTGTATGTGTGTGTGTCTTGTATATGCACATATGTCTGTACACGCATGCATGTGCATGTACACAAGATAAGGCTAAACCCATCTGTTATAGTTTAAATGTTAAATGTTCCTCATGTGTTTGAACACTGGCCCCCAGTTGGTCATGCTGTTCTGGGGGATTTGGGAGGAAGTGGATCACTGGGAGCTTTGGGGGGGGGACAGCTTCTCTGTTCTCTGCTTCCTGGTCCAACCATCATGTATGAAGCCACTGTCTCATGTTATTGCCATGATGGGCTGAACCTTCTTAAACTGTAAGGCAGTGAGATCATACATCATTCCTCTGCCATGCACCAGGGAGACTATTCAGGCAGTGGCAGGAACTCTCAGTCATTAGGCTCAGTCTGGGTTCTTCACTGCTCCCAGAGTTCATTGCTCTAAGGCAAGGGTGGTGAATGGCGCCCTCACAGTGAAAACAGATTTCAGTGTGTGGCTTCTTGTACCTGTCTGTCCAGTTGTAGGAGGGCAAGCATAGAGCTCCAGGAAGCCTGCCAATTGAGTTGCCGAAATGCCAGTGGAGAAGAATGAATTGGAAAATGTCTTTCTTTCCCATTCCCTCACTTGAGCATAAAGGGGTCAGTGATTCCTGTGATGTTCCAAAGCCAGATGGCGTCATTTGGGATGGAAACGGGCTAGGGTATATGGAGTGAGTTCATTAGTTACAGATGCTGTATTACAGTACCACATTGGGCAGCTTATAAACAAGACATTATTCTCTCACAGTACAGGAGAGTAGAAGTCCAAGATCAGGTTGGTCACGTTCTGGGGAAGAGTCTCCTTTAGCTTGCAGAGTGCTGACCTCATATGTCCTCACATTGCAGATGCTCTGTGTTATCTCTGTGGAGGGCACTGATCCTACCTGGGAGGGCTCACACCTCACCGGGTGGTTATGTCAGATTAGCCACCAACGCCCAAGGACTAGTATCTCAACATGTGATATGTAGTAGTTAGTCACTGTGTGGGCTCATCAAGAAAGACAAGGAGGCACTTTCATAGGTGCAGATGCTTCCAGACCTCAGCAGAGGGAACCACCATCCTCCAAGCCAGTGCCATACTGGACAGTGAAACCCCACGTGTCGAAACTCAGGTATTTTTATTGACTCAGAACTCCTTAGGTGCAGATCATGTGCAACCAAACATCCCCCCACAACACCTGCAGACAACACGAAACGCCAAGATCTAGGCAGCCCCTCACCCAACGGTGCACAAAACAGTATTTTATACATAACTAAAAATAAACTTCCACAACAGGGATGTTTGTTGAGGATGAGGAGAGACACCAACAATTGTCCACTGCACAAAGGTCAGCAAAAACAAATGCTTTGTTTAAAAAACAAAAAAAAAAAGGCAAGCTCCAGGTTGGAGAAACGGCCCAGCAGTTCAGAGTGTTTGCCTCTTTTGTGGATGACCTGGGTTCAGCTCCTCGCACCCACATCAGACAGCTTACAATTTCCTATAGCTCCAGTTCTAGGGGATCTAATGCCCTTTTCTGGCCCCGTGAGTGTACTGCACATGTGCAGTGTACATAAACTCACCTGGAGCACAACACACATAAGGATAGTGACAGATACCAAAGGACTCTGTATTCGGCTCTTCTACATCTTTCTGGGAGAAAGGTCTTGATTTTTTCCCATGAATTTTTAAGTGCTAGTAAAAGCACTTTAATTTTAAAATATACTGTGGTGCCCCTGCAAGCTAGATTTGAAATATAGGCCACACATAATGTGAATTCTGGATCACAGTATCTGGCTCAGTGGCTGTTCTTTGAACCCCCTGCGTTACTAGAGGAATATGATCCTTGGTCCAAGGTGAGAAAACTTTTATGAGGTACTTTGGAAGCCAATAAGAATGTCATTAAGCTTATTCTAAATATCAGCTATACAATAGGAGAGATATTGAGATATTTTATAGGTTGTGCCAGCAGCTAGTGACCATGGGTAGAGTCTTTAGCTTAGAAGGTCTTTAACTTGAAAGATTGGGACGCTTCTGGAAGGATACTGGAAGCGTTAAGCTACAGAATACCTTCAGCTATTTTTGAACTCTAATTTGACGCTGTGAAAGTTCAGAAGAGGCCCTCGTTTCTATCACAAGAAAAACAACCTGAGTGGTTGTGCTGGCTGTCCTTGTGCCTGGCTTCAGTTGCTTCTGACGAGTGTCCCAAGGAGGCACAGGCTCTTAGGACTGCTGGGAGGAAAGGGGAAAGGGGCAGCCGATTAGTTAGCACACAGTTTAAAGAGCTGCTCATGAGTTTGTCACACGGTCAGACATGCGTAATAGCCCTCTAAATGGCAAGCTTTCCTTGAACTTCTGCATAGGTGCGGATAGCCCATCACACTGAGCTCTGAGAACTGTGCTGCAAACGGCCGACGGCAGAGGAAAGACAGGCACGGACCTGCGCTGCTAATGACCGCAGCCTAATTCTGCTGAATGGTATTATGTACAGTGGGCTGGGGGTGCAGCCCCCAGATAGATAAGGGCAGAAGGCTTTCTAGGGGGATTCAGCAGGAGCCCAAGGTAAAGGGAGGAAGGAAGACATCAAAACAGTGGTTCCCAGATCTGAGTCTCAGTGAAACAAAAGGGAAGATTTGGGTAGAAAACACCACACACACACACATACCCCACAACACCCCTTAAACATATATACATACATACATACATACACACCACAACACACACACAAACACACACACACACACATATATATATACATACATACATGCATATTACAATGCCCCCCACACATATATACATACATACACACCACAACACACACACATATATATATATACATACACACATACAACAGCCCCACACATATATTCATACATACATATACAATACACAACACACAGACACACACGCACACTTGCATGCATATATACCACAATACACACTCTCACACACACATGCATACACATCACACCACACACACTACACATACATGTAATATATATATATACATATATATATATATGTAGTACATCTATGGGGTGGCTCAGCCCAGAAGAAAAGGGGACATTCTCATACTCTGCCAGACCTCTGCATACTCACAGAGGAACCCCCTGAGCATCTGAGCTCAGGTGTTTTTACTGATTCAGAACTCTTCAGCTACTCTACTGATAGCACATGCAGATCATTAGCAATTAAACAACCCCCGCAGAAATCCAATACCTGCAAACAATACAGAATGCCCTAGACCTAGGATAGCCCTCACCCAACAGTGCTTAAAACAATTCCAAACATAACTAAAAATAAACTTCCCCAACATTTCCCCTTTTCTGTATAAGCCAATCAGAAATTGTTTTTTATCTCTCCAACACAATTTAACACTATACCAGCAAAACTATTTACAAGAGGAACAATCATGAGAGTTGTTAATGCACAGGACCAAATGAAGCCAAGCATCTGTCAAGCTTTCTCAATGTCTTTGGACAGCAGAAAAACATTATCAGTGTCCAGGTATCTGGAATTCACTCACGATCTTCTGGGCTCCTCCAAAGGGCTTGGATCACTTCTCTGGCTCTGCCCTTGGCAGCACACACAGCTTGTCCTCCAGGCTCTTGCTGGCTCCCCTCCACTGCTGCTGCTGTTCTTGGTGGTCATTCCATGGTCCTGGCATCTCAAAAAGCTGCTGGGGTCCCTTGCTGCAACTGGGCTGCCCTTTCACTAATATCCTCTCCTGGGTTCTTTTCATGGTGCCAAGCCTCAACTTTTCCTCATGACCTTCAGTCTGGGCCTTCAAACTGCTACTTTGGCTGCCTCTTCACTAATGGCCTCTCCTGGCCTCTGATGATGCCAAGCCTCAGCTGCTCTCCAAAGACCCCTTCATGCCTTCAAAACCAGCACCAGCTGGGTGACTTTTACTTTACCAAGTTCAGCTGCCTGCATGAGATACGACCTCGCCCATTTCTGAAAGACAGTTTCTGTGTGCTGACCCTTAGGAAACACTTTCCAGATTTTAAGGTAGAGTGTGGTTTGCAGGAAGGGTTCCCTCTCATCGACGTTACCAGTGCCTGTTTGGCATGTTTCTCATCACCACTAAGAGTAAACATGCACCCTTCTTCATAGACTTCAAACATAAGACCCACTTGGGCTTTACACACACACACACACACACACACACACACACACACACGTACAGAGCCATCAACAAACTCAGTTTATGTTGAGTCTGAAATTTGCCTTCCCAAGGACCAGCGAGACCATGTATGTTAAAAGCAAAGGCACTTTTATTCTGCAGAGAAAAAACCAGCATGCTGGAGTCAGACACCATGGAAGATGACCGACCCTGAGCAGAGAATTACAGCTCCTTTTATTGACAGAAAAAGGGGGTTTTCACACAGGTGAGGTAGTCTGGTTTTTAATTGGCGAACAGAGGTGCAGGTTACAAGTGCCTGAGTGACTAACTGTCCACATTCTTGGGCGATACCTGGCAAGTTAGTCATTAGAATTAGACATCTGGCTTTGTGGACTTCAGGGCTATCTGGCTGGATGAGGTAATTTGCCCTTAGAGTGGGGGAGTTACTAGCCAACAAGGTCAGGTCCAGGTCGAGACCTTGAGCACATACACAAAATGGGGTCTCTGAGCACATACACAACATAGGGGCTCTGACTAGGGGTTCTGGTATCGTCAGTTTAGACAACAGGTCACTCTGGTTTCCGTTTCCCGTGCCCTGGCTGCCGCCAGCAGCAGGAGGGAACATCAGCTCCGTGATCAGGAAAAGCCATTGAAACCTTGCTTCTTCCCTGCTCCCAGCTGAAATGTTTTCACCACGAAAATGTCTTCTTCTAAAGGCCTCTCTTCTGTGACTCACTTTGGAGCCCTCTTTCTCACTTAATTTTTACAATTTTCTCTTCATAGAGGCTTATTTCCTTCCTCACTCGCCCCTTCCTTCAGGAGCCTTCTACACATTATTTTTGCATATTTATAATCTCTGTCCTCCAGGAGCTGGCCTGAGCATGCTTTACCAGACTCTATGAGGTCTGGAGTTTCTTTTTCGTTTTTCCTTGTCTCCATGTTAGATTAGCTAGTGTGATGTCGTGCCCCTTGCCCCTTATCGGTACGCCATTTGTAGCAGTACACTTGCGGGGTGGCTCAGCATGAAAGACAAGGAGGCATTCTCATATGTGAAAGCCCTCCCAGACCTCAGCAGAGAGCACCACCATCATGGCAGTGCCAGACTCGACAGTGGAACCCTGAGCATCTGAGCTCAGGTGTTTTCATTGATTCTGAATTCTTCAGCTAGTCTACTGATAGCACATGCAGATCATTAGCAATTAAACAACCCCTGTAGAAATCCAGCAACTGAAAACAATACAAAATGCCTTAGACCTAGGGGTAGCCCCTCACCCAACAATGCATAAAACAATTTCATACATAACTAAAAATGAACTTCCCCAACACACACACACACACACACACACATACACATAAACAAAATAGGCGAAGCCCATTAGAATAAAATAGGAAAAGCCCATTTCATCTTTAAGGTCCCAGCTCAAAGACCGTTGCAGGCTGACATTTCAGCATGTGGCCTTCTAGAGTCTTTTATGTGACTGTACTCACACACCTGTGCATAAACAATAGCCTAGTGCACATCTCTGGAGCTCGCAGCACAGTCCTCTCAGCAACTGGAACAATTCCATCCTGTGAAGTATTTATGTAACAACATTAGGCTTTTCTGTCTCGGCAGAAAAATGGGTTACCTCTAGTTTTCACAAACACAGATAACTCTGCCTCAGGTTTCCTCGAGCATGCTGCCCTCTCCTGCTGATTGTTCATCATGTCTTCATAATGCATTTCTGGAGGTAAGACTGCAGGGGTCGGGTCTGGCGGGTTGCCCATGCGCTTTCCTGGCTCCGCACGTTGTCCCTGTTACCATCCCTACTCCCATGACCTCATACGGCCTTTACCTGCCAACCATGTCCAAATCCTTTTTGTTCACACCCAGCAGATCGGTAAACTGCAGGACTGCTCTCCGGTTAGTATGTATTTGTGTGTGCGTAGGAGCACATGCTTGTACACTAATGTGCATGTGGAAGTCAAAGTTCCGTTTCTCAGGTGCCATACACCTTTTTGAGACAGGGTCTCTGATTGGCCCTGAATTCAGGCAAGACTAGCTAGCTATGGAGCCTCAGGACCCTGACTATCTCCATCTCCCTCCTGCTTGGAATAAAAATGGCTACCACCATGCCTGGCTTTTTACATGAGTTTTGGGCATGGGACTCATGTCCTCCCACTAACATGGCAAGCATTGTATCAAATAAGGTTATCTCTTGGCCTTAAACTGTAAGCACTCTTGTTAAACATAGATAAACACATTGAAACCAATTCAATGAATCATAACAGCTTCTCCATCCAGGAGATTCACATCTCAGAGGAAGATTCAGGCCATAATTATACCGAAAAAAAAAAAAAGTGAGTCTTTTCACCAATCATGGCATTTGTACATAGACATTTTTGACATAAAGAACCACCTGGTATTCTCAGAATTCATCACTACTGCTTCATTCAAGCCTGGTTCTTCCTAGCCCATGGGCCTCTCCTTTGCCTGCTGGAAGCCCTCCTGGACACGAACCAGATCCCCCACTTTGTATACCAGGTCTGGATCAGGTCCTCCGTAAACTGGTACACAAGGAGGAGGTTCACAAGGAAATTGAGAACACATTGAGACCAAGCCCACGCCGTGCTGGGGGCCCAGCCAAGAGAATCAGCTTCCAGATTCTAGTAATTTAGGGGATTGCTCGTCTAAGGGAGCCCCGGCTGCTGGCAAGGAGACAGCTGTGGCTTCTGGCATCTGCCAGTTTTATAGCCACATGCCATTTCTTCCGTATTACCACCTTCTGAGCAGTCCAAAAACACAGAGCCTCTGCATATGCATTCAGTCCTGGTGAAGGTATTTATAAGTGACTGGCCATCCTCTAACAAGAGACATACACCCAAGTGTTTTAATTACCTATTGCTATGAAGCAAGTTGCCTCAAGCTTGGCAATTTTAAAACAGCATTTGCTACCTCAAAGCAGCTACTGGACCAGAATCTGAGCAAGCTTTATCTGGATCTTCCGCTTAAGGACTTTGAACAAAATTTCCATCAAGGTGTCAGGTCTCACTGACCTCAGCCGAAGGTCTCACTGGGGAAGATTGCTGGCAGAGTTCATTTTCTTGCGAGACCTTGGACTGACATTCCCAGATAGTTAATGGCCAGAGGCCATTCTCGTTGCTGTCAGACATGGGCTTCTCCAGTTACTTCACCAAAGCATTTGAGTCGAGAAGGAAAGCCGATGTAGCAGCAGAACGGAAGTCTATCGCAGAAGTGACATTGTGTTGTTTTTATGTGGACTGTGTTCATTTCATGAGAAGCAGGTCATAGGTACTCACCTGCCTCCAAGGGGAGATGCAAGGCTTATGCAAAGGGGTGAAGACTAGGATACGATCACTGTCGACCTTTCTTTAAAAGCCATTGCCATAGGCAGGTGGTTATTGGTGCTCTCAGGGGCCCCAGCCAAGCAGCTCTGCACCCTGAAGATGGCTGCTCCACTGTAAGCACCTGTACTCTGAGATTATTACCCTTGCTTCTGCTAACTTACACATAGATTGCCCTGGCTGGTTCTTGAACTCTTGTGGTAAGGCATCTCTCCTGTTCTCCCCGGGACAGGTCTGATGATTTTGGTACTAAATCCACTTGGGAAGGGTGACTGAATGGATGGGGGTGGAAAGTCAAACAAGGCCATGGCCACAGCCTGCCTGAATGCATAGATCTGCGAGAGCAGGGGCAAAAGATAAAACTGCCCGTCTGTTCTCTGGACCGTAGTCTCTGCGAAGTGCGTCTCCTCTGGGAAGCCTGGCTGTATTAGCCTAGGTCTCTCTGGATACTCTCCGCACCTCCATTCAGGCTTTGCTAGTGCTGACGGTGCTCACAGTCTTTGCTTTCCAGCCTAGACTCATAGCCAGGGAGGCATGTTCTTCTTAAATACCCACCTAGCCCCTCTACCAGTTCCCCAAGCCCACAAGAAGATACTTCACATACCAAGCCCTGATCAATCCTGTCTTGCTTGTACTTGCTAGGCTAACTCTGCCCCATAGTCTGATCACCTGAAAATTTTGAGATCCAGATTTTTATATGCAACTTTTCCATTTAGAAATGTGTGTAGTTCAAACAAAACACCGTGACCGTAAGATGGGTTTATCCTGTGGAGGCACCTGTGTGTAAACCAGATGCACCATTATTTTTTTGTTTTTTCCTCTGTGATGGCTGTCACAATGCAACCTCTGTAATACCTGCACACAGTAGCAAATGGCTGCCGGTTTGATTTGTCCCTTGGGTAGGGATGGGATGGGAGTGCCAGGCAATGCTGAAATTCTACAGAAGAGTGGTCACTGCCTCAGTGGATGCCGTTGGAAGTAAGCCCTGTGGAAGTACTGCTTCAGGTTGTGAGTGGAGGCTTAGTGGTCTTCGACTCACCAGGCAGGCTGGAGGTGTTACTCAGCCTCTGTGACAGTGCATAGAGCAACACCAAGTTTGTCTCTGAAGCACCCGAGGAGCCGCATGGAAGCGGCACCGGAGGGTTGATTTATGTCCGTACAAACAAATCAAAATGTGTTTGGACAACTTAGAATCCAAAATGAGTTAAAAATAGTGCCAGGGGACAAAGCCAGCTCTGAAAATCCATTAGCAGCTGATCCACGTTAATGACCTACAGGGAACTTGAGTGCCAGCAGCGGGCAGATGCCCTCATGGCTCGTTCCCTCTGCACTGCTTGGCTGTGACCAGGCCACGGCCATTACAGGAATTAAACAGCACTGGCTTTTCAGCCTGAGTTAGGGAGGGCTCAGTCACGATGTCCAGTCTAACCAATCTAAAATATCCCCTTGGGGTGAGTTGGTTCTGGGGATATGAACAGCAGGTGGGGAAGATCTGCTTTGCTTCTTGGCCATAGGTGGGGGGATTTTTCCTAGCATAAGAAGACAAAACTGTTGGGGTAAGGAAGAGTTTGGACTGAGGTATGGGTCCTGATGGGAGTTTACCTAGATTGATGCTTCCCAATCAGTGTTATAGTTTCGGCATGAGGTATCCATGCAAACGGCTCGTTAAAAGTTTGGTTTGCCAGTTAGTAGGTTTTGGGGATGTGCCTGGACCACAAGAGCTCTGACGTCATCAGTGGGTTAATCTGTGGGTGGATTCATAATTTGATGGTATTGTTGTGGTGGGAGAAAGGAGCTGGGGAGCTGAAGGAAGGTCACAGGGTTGTGTCCTTGGGGCTGTATCTCACCTCAGACCTCTCTGTTTCCTGCCCACCATGGGGAGAGCAGCTTCACTTCCAGCCCCATGGCTGTGAGCTTCAGCACAGGCCAAAGGACAGGAGCTGAAATCTCTGAAACCCGGAGCCAGACTAAACCTTCCCTCCCTTAAATACTAAAGCATTTGCCACAGGGATGAAACCTGTCTTCAGTCGTAGGCCAGTAAAATACAATAAAACTTGAATTATGAAAAAAAAAAAGCTGGGAAAAATGCAAAAAGCCATGCAAAAGGTAAGCCTCTGGTATCTTATTAGTATATTGCACAATCATACCCTCTGACTTGCCAAATTGCTCTCAGGGTTTGTAAGCTCCCTGCCCCCACAGTTCAGTATTCCACCAGGATCACACGAAACATTGTTAAACCAGAGGCCTGGTTGTGTCGGGGCTTTCATATCCCTGTGCCATGGCTTTGCTTTTCCCCCTGTAGGGAACTCTCCCTCCTGCTCCTATCCCCACGTAGTGACCTCTGAGTATCCTTGCAGGCCAGCCTCTTAGGGGTCAGGAAGAATTTCCCAGAACTTCTAGGAGCTGTGTAAAGCTGGGCAATTAACCATACAGAAAATACCTGTATGTTATAGCTTGTACACAGACACCTGCCGATAGCCAATGTCCCTGGGGCACGTCTGCGTGCCAGGCCTGGCTAAATATATCCCACACATCACATCATCAGATGTCTACAGTGTCTTTCTGGACTGTCCACAGTGTACAGAGGAAGCAGAGTCTCAGTGCCTTGTCCAGGATGGAGACAATGTATGGGAACAGAGAGGCAAGAAAGACAAGACAGGAGCATGGTTACTAAGCCTCCTTGGCAGTTCTGGGCCACTAAAGTTCCTGGCAGGCCTGCCTCGTGTCAGGCCCGGCGTCCCAGCGTTCATACTTGCTGTTCTGTCCTCGCCTGTTTCTTTCCAGTTGAGACATTAATATTCATAAGACCAAATTAATATTTGCCCCATGTAATTGCGCTTGCATTGGGTGGGATGTGAATAATTCATGTGTCTGTAAAGGTGTTGTCACAGGTGTTCGGGCCCAGAGAACTGCTCATCACCATGGCTGTGATGCTGTGCTCCATGATTAAGCAGACCTAACACCCTGTCAGTTGGGAAACCGCTGCCTTTGCACCACTGTAGCTGCCAGCAAGGGACAAAGATGAAAGCTATGGGGCAGTGGGTAGAAGGCAGAAGAACATAGTTCCCTTGAGTACTAAGAGCTGTAAGGGCTGGACTAGAACACCAGGCAGTGTGCTTGTTCCTGCCATTCCTGGAGTGGAGGGGTTCATGTAGTCTTCTCCTGGGTCGGGTTCCTGCCCAGTCCTCCTCCTCCTCCTCTTCCTCCTCTTCCTCCTCCTCTTCCTCCTCCTCTCCCTTCTCTTTCTCCTCCTTGTCCTCTTCCTTCTCTTCCTCCTCCTCTTCCTCCTCCTCTCCCTTCTCTTTCTCCTCCTTGTCCTCTTCCTTCTCTTCCTCCTCCTCTCCCTCCTCTTCCTCTCCCTCCTCCTCCTCTCCCTCCTCCTCTTCTCCCTCCTCCTCTTCTCCCTCCTCCTCCTCTCCCTCCTTCTCCTCTCCCTCCTCCTCCTCTCCCTCCTCCTTCTGCTGCTCCTCCTCCTTTTTCTCCTCTTCTTCTTCCTACTCCTCATCCTCTTCATCTCTCTCTGTCTCTGTGTGTGTGTCTCTGTCTCTGTCTCTCTCTTTCCCTCTCTTATTAGCTTGTCTGTCCATGTTTCCATCCTCTGAGTCTTTATCTTCTATCTCCTCCATTTTATTTCGCTGGTAAACTGTCTTTGAGTCTCTGTTTTCCCATTGCTGTTCCTCTGCCATCTCTCTGTAGGTTTTTCTTGTTCCAACCTCTTCCCCGTTCTATTCACACCCACTACCCTGACGATCCCCGCCTGTCACTCCCTTCCTTGCTCTTGCCATTGTTGGTTCAAGTTTAACGAAGCCTTCTTTACTCAGATGCGTCCCAGACTTTGGTCTCACTGTCGGTTTTTCCGAAAATGTGGTGAGGCAGAGGGCCCAGGATTTGGAGAGAGAGACCAGTCAAGTAGACAAGAAAAAAACAGAGAACTGGTGTTTTGGAGTTGGACAGAATGATGGGCAAGCAGAGCTTAATCCCGTGGTGGCTCCTCTGAATACCGACTCCTCTGGCTCAAGGATGTTACCTAAGAACCAGCCAGGTCTGTGCTACCTCTGGTGCATGGAGGAGGGACCTGGGCATTTGGTTCCATCCCGGTGTGCAGGAGGTCCTGGGCACACGTGCCTCCAGTGGTATAAGCTTGGGCAAAGGTACCTTTTCAGATTGGGGACTTTCCTAAATTTGGACATTTCCCTGGGAATGTCCAGCTTAAGGACTGTCATGGACTTGGGAAAAGTCCCAGTAGATCAAATTGCAGTAACTAAGCAGATTTTGGAGGTGGGATGTTGACCTTGTTTATCTGAAATATTAGCTAGTCCCAGGATCAGAATACAGACTCACCTGATACAACCCCTTGTTGTCTGCAAACGACACTCAAGGTCCAATCCACAGTATGGTCAGAAAGTTAAGGTACCCATGAGTTGGTTTTGGTTGATGTGCCGGTTAATTTTATATCAACTTGACACAAGCTGGAGTCATCTGAGAGGGAGGAAACCCAACTGAGAAACTTGTGTTTCAGGCTGTAGGCAAGCCTGTAGGACATTTCCTCAATTAGCGATGGGAGAGGGCCCAGCCCATTGTGAAGGTTGCCTGTCCCACATGCTATAAGAAAGCAGGGTGAGCAAGCCATGGGCAGCAGGGCAATAAATGAGCCTATTGCAGTTTTGGTTCCGTACCCTGATGTGCCCTTCCCCAGTCTTTTCTCTCTTCACCCATAGGATGCTTGCAGGCCTCTCAGGTCTTACCTCTACCATAAAACCTTTCCCAGCCACTGGTACCCAAGATGAGCTCAGTGTCCTGCTTTGTGAGTTGTCACTCATTATAGCTACCATTCACATTTCTCTCTCAGCCACTTTCCCTTCAGTGAATCTCTGTCTGTTTTACCTAGTTCTTCTGACTGGGAGACATGAGAATGCAGATCAATGTTTTGGAGATATTGCCCCAGCTGCCAAGGTGCTGGGTAGTACTCTGGGAATTGTTGCAGAAGAGAAGGTGGGATGGAAGAGTCTGGGCAGTGGATAAATGCAAGGAAACTGTCTTCTGCGTATAGCAGAGCAACTGCACACGTAAACTCACAGAGGTTGCAACAGCATACACAAAACCTGTGTGAACACAAGCTGGACAAAATCCCAGCAAGGAGAGAGGAGATGGGCACACAATTCCATCCTGGCCATAGAGACCCCTGAGATTCTTCACTGCTTAGAGACGGAAAGACAGTTTTCTCTAAGAGCATAGCCCCTGGCAACACTCCAGTAGAAGATCACCAAACATCCAAGAAGATCTAGGCAGCACAGATTAGTCTTCAAGACTTAAAAACAGATGACAAGAAGTTGGGTGAGTGGTGAAGCGGGTTCTGAGTCAGGAAAGAGTTGGAGGATGGAGGATGAATACATATTTTGATACATGTATCAAAACACAGTGTATGAAACTCTCAAAGAAATAAGTAAAATCAGAAAAGGTATGTAGTTGCTATATTAGGAGGTAAGTGCATATTTACCTTCTGAGTAGCACACTGTCCTGACATCAGTCTCCAGGGACTTCTATTGTTTCGCATGGACATCTGTCCTTGGTATGTGTCACATTATACATTATTGTCTGCTTGGCGCAGTAAGAGATTTTAAAAAGCCCTTACCACTGTATTTATTTATTTAACTCCCCATGCAGATAAGTACTTTTTATGTGTGTATACATAATTATTGTATTACAGTCTATTGAACCTGGCTGTTCATGTCACTTGCTTCTAACTTGTATCTCATTTCTTGCTTGTTTTTAAAGAGGTCTTTACTTTTATTGTGTACGAATCTGCTGTCAGTTATAAACGCACCTGTTTCTTTTTCAGTGGTCGACATTCTGTTTTTCACTCCTTTTATGGCATCTGCTGGTGAAAAGTTTACAATCTTAGCTTACTTTCTAAATATAAATGAAGCTTTCTTGTCTGGCTTTCTCTTGTAGAAGGATCATCACTGGACTTCATGAACCCATTGGCTTATCTGCATCTTTCTCCCTATCCGTCTTCTGTACAGACATGAACTTCAAGCCATTTTTTTCTCCATAAGACAGATTTTCCATGGCATCCTTAGAATGGCAGTGCCTTGTGTTCTCAAAGATTCAAAACATTGCTTCAGCCTCTCTGTCTGTAACCTTTGACATTCCATGGATAAACAGTGGTCTATTTCAGGACTATCCAGCAAATCTGATATCAGTTCTGAGAGCAGCTGTGAGGTTGGGATTCCACCCTCTCAGTGTACACACGGGAAAGATAAACAAGAAATTGTGTTTTGGAGCTACTTAAATTGCGTGGTCGGTAAGAACACTGGCTGCTCTTTCATAGGAGTGGGGCTTGATTCCTATCACTGACCTAGAAGCTCACAATCATTTGTAATTCCAGTCCAGGGTATCTGACACCGTCTTCTGATCTCTGTGAGCACCAGGCATGTACTTGTTGCACAGGTATGTATGCAGACAGAACACCCATACACACAGGTTTTTTTGTTTTTTTTTTTTAATAGGAAAGAGATTGAGTCCTTACTATCTTGCTCTGATCTCCAGTCCCAGCCTTGCCACTGATCACTGGGCACACCAGGTGATCAGCAGTGAATGGAAGGAGGCTTGTGAGTCTTGTAAGCTTTCTTCCTGGTGGAAAATCATGGAGAACATTTTTGTCAATTAAAAAGATGCTGATCTGCTGAGAGACACTACTTCCTACGAGAGCATTCTGGTCTACCTCACTCTTCAAAAGATCCCAGAACATTTCACAAACCAATTTTTCTTGGGCTTACCCAAGTCTCCTCACAACCAGCTCATGTCTGATGCCAATGACCGAGATCCACGGGGGTGAGCAGATGCAACATCAGTCCACTCTGGTCGCCCTCACTCTGCGGGAGATCTAACTGGGCCTTTCACCTAGGGATAATTAGATGGATTTCTGTCTTTCTTTTTTTTTTTTTCCTTAATGCATTTTCCAATCAATACAACAACTTAAAGATTAATTTATAAACATTGAATATGGTGACAAAATGCTACATCAAGGAAATCTACTCATCTTTATGGATTAAAAATTAGTGTTGGGGGTGGATTTATAGCTGGCTTGGGCAGCCCGCAGAACAGTGAAGCAGACAGCTCTCTCCTTTTCTAAGGAAGCACTTCTATTGTCCCCAGGGGTATGCTACGATTTGAATATGGTTTGCTTCCTCCAAAGTTCTGGCTGAAATTTAGTGCCCATTATGATATATTAAGCAACAGAACTAGGTATAACTATTTTTTTTTTCGAGACAGGGTTTCTCTGTTGTAACTCTGGCTGTCCTGGAGCTCACTCTGTAGACCAGACTGGCCTCAAATTCACAGAGATCCACCTGCCTCTGCCTCTCAAGTACTCGGGTGTGCACCACCACCTCCCCCCCAGTGGAACTGGGTATAATTTTAAGCTCTCATGCCTTCATTAATCCATTCCTTTGGGGGTTAATGGGCTAATGAGTCATTCACTCTAGCTGCAGGCTGGGAAAGTCTCTTGCTCTCCCCATCTCTCACCACATGGTGTTCTATGCTGCCCTAGGTAGGATACTGCCAGCAAGAAGACCACCACCAGATGTGACCCATCAGCTTGGGACCAGAACCACGGGCCCAAATAAATACATTTTCTTTATCATTATCCCAGTCTGTGGTACCGGTACATTAACAACAGAAAATGGACTCACTAAGGATCAGAGGAGACTGGAAAGTGAAGGCTTCTCCAGCCAAGGGGAGCAGAGGGGTGTGTGTTTCCTTCAGTATGCTGCTGGTGCTTTGCCTCTGCCTTTTACAGCACTGACAGTGAGGATACCCTTCCATCTCTTGAGCTGCCACTCCACCTGTTAATGAGATTTTACAGTGTGTCTTTCCATCTGAGCTAAGTCCCAGCAAGCCAGGAACATCACATTCAAGTTCAAGTAGGGGTGACATGGCTAGGAGCTCACACACTCCCTGTGCACCTCTTCCTGGGCAGGGGAGGACCTGGGCCTGGATTCTGCTGCTGGGAGGGTGGGTTGGACAGGGCAGGTCAATATCAGAGTGCTCGTAAGAATCTGGAAAGAAAAGGCTGACACAACATGCTCCATCCCTCCACTAGAAAACACAAATCTGGAAGTCTCTTGGAAAACTGCTCTTCAAAGTAAGGAGGAGGGAGAGATGCTGGCTTTATTGCATTTGTGTCTTTAAGGCCCTGGAGATTGTGAAAGCAGTCTCTGCTGCTGCGTAGAAAGCAGCATCTGGCAGCAGCAGCCTTCTGCCCAGGACATGGGTGCAAATGCTTCTTGACAATTCTAATCAACGAGTCTTCTCGTTAGCATTCAAGATGGCTGGGATGATAAATTATATGAATAATTTTGGTTCTTTGTCAAAGCGTGGATGATATCTTTCTGCACACATCTGTAGCTATGCATACTTAATTCCTGCCAAAAGGAGCAGACAGAAGGCGGAGCCTGGCACATCCCTGGCACTTCGGAAGTGACACAGCATCCTAGGGGCTTGGGCTGGAGAAGCAGATGGGAGGACTAATTCCTCCATCACCTTGTTACTTCTAACGTGGGAACGTAGAGGCTTGAGCCGGAGTTTATTTAGGGTGTGGGCTGGGTCAGATCACTGGGCAGTAACAGTCTGTTACCAGGCCTCTTTAGATGAACCTGCCATCACTAAATTCAAAGAATATGGGAGAATGATGTTTCTTTTCCCTCTCAGCTTTGTCCTGTAAGCTTACTAACTCAAGTATGGCTGGAGTCAACAACCTCAGGGACAAACATAAAAAAAAAAAGCACTTAGAATGATAAAGTATGGAGAATCCACCTGTTCTCAGGGGTTCCAGTGTCATCGTGGGCTGACACTTTATCATTTAAAGAACCGTAAGATAGCAGTATTCTGGTCCTTGCACAATTAGTTACAACGAAACAGCTCTCGTTATTTTAATACTGTTCCGTCTCCATCTTCGTTTCTGTCATAGCAAGGCTTTTTCTCTACTCACGTCCTTGCTCCATGTTGGCTACTGTAAAACTCTGGCTAAACACAAATGAAACCTTTAAATGTTCATTTCATTACTGCTATGTGTTCGTGTGACGTGTACGTGTGTGTCATGGGGTGCACATCAGCGGGCAACTCTGTGGAGCCGATTCTTTCTTTATGGAGATTCAAGGGATCAGACTGAGATTGTCGGGTTTACACGGCAAATGTCTTTATCTGTGGAGACCCCTTGTTGCCGTTTCAAAGGTGCAAGCGTCTGAAGGAAAAATTATAGTTGGATGCGGCAACACAAACCTATACCCTGACGGAGAGAGGCAGAAGTATTGAAAGTTCATGGTCTGCCTGGATTGCATAGTGAGACCCTATCTCAAGACTAACCATCCAGGAAAGAAAGGAAAGGGAAGGGAAGGGAAGGGGAGGGGAGGGGAGGGGAAGGGAGGGGAGGGGAGAGGAGGGGAGGGAAGGGAGGACAGAAGGAAGGAAGGAAGGAAGGAAGGAAGGAAAGGAAAGGGGAGGGGAGGGGAGGGGAGGGGAGGGGAGGGGAGGGGAGGGAAGGGAGGACAGAAGGAAGGAAGGAAGGAAGGAAGGAAGGAAGGAAGGAAGGAAAGGGAAGGGAAGGGAAGGGAGGGAAGGGAAGGGAAGGGAAGGGAAGGGAAGGGAAGGGAAGGGAAGGGAAGGGAAGGGAAGGGAAGGGAAGGGAGGACAGAAGGAAGGAACGAAGGAAGGAAGGAAGGAAGGACAGAAGGAAGGAAGGAAGGACAGAAGGATGGAAGGAGGGAATGACAGAGGGACGGACGGAAAGAAAGATGGAATATACACAGCATAGAGAAAATGTTCATGACGTTAACGAACGTGATAAATGGCACGGGATACTTGTTCAAATCAGAAAACCAAAACAAAAACAACATAAACCAGGAGCCGGCAGAGTTACAGTAAATGACAAGACCAAGAAAACCAACACAGAGCCTAACCAGAAAGGGACTTGACAAAAGAATAACTTGAAAGACTGACGAGGTGTCCCAGTGGTCAAGAGCACTCGCTCTTCTGGCGGAGGACCTGGGTTCGGTTCCCAGCACCCACATGGAGGCCACCACGCATCTGTGACTCCAGTTTCAGGGAATCTGATGCCTCTTCTGACTTCCTCGGCTGCTGCACTCCTGTGATACACACACACGCACATATGTGGTGCACACACGTACATGCAAAAAACAATGATCTGAAAATCAAAGAGCGAGGATAGGTTTATGGAGAAAATGGATGACGTCAACAGTCTTCATGTGGCTGAAAATAATCATCAGGGAAACAAAGCTACTATCATATCTGCATCTGCCAAGCGTGCCCTGTAACAACAGAGGTTGTGTTGGCATGTGAAGGAACTCTCTGTGTCAGTCATGGGCAGTGCAGAAAAGAGCCCTTGCCAGGATACCCCCTTTCTCCACAAAATTTAATTCCAAGCCTTGCCTTAGCTGATTTTCCGTTTCTGTGACGATACACCATGGCCATAGCAACTCCTATAAGAGAAAACATTTAATTGGGGGTTGCGTGCAGTTTCAAAGGTTTAGTCCATTGTCATCATGGTGGGAAGCATGGCAACATACAGGCGGAAATGGTGTTGGAGAAGCAGCTGAGAGCTAAAACCTAGTCTGTTAACCAAGAGAGAGACTCTGGGCCTGGCATGGGCTATTGAAACCTCCAAGCCCTTCCTCAGTGACACACTTCCTTCAACAAGGCCACACCTCCTAACCCTTTTCAGACAGTGCCACTCGCTGGTGACCAAGGTTTTAAATCTAAGAGCTTATGGGAGGCCGTTCTTACTCGAACCACCACAAACATTTTGTGACTGGACCATGGAGCGGCCCATCCTGGGCCATGGAGCCAACTGCGACCTTTGGAGAATAGAATCCAGAGAGCGTGGCTTATGCGGTTTAGTGAGTGCTGAAAGCCTGTGCTGTTTTGAGGAAGAAGCTTCTAGCCTCCTATACTAGTAGCTCCTGCTGTTTTCCCAACACCTGACACTACAGAGGTACGTGTGTCACAGAGAAAGAGCCCAGGGGACATCTCACTTGGCGCCGACACGTACAGATTCACAGTGTCCGTTTGTAAACTTTCATGATGGCTCTCTACTGCTGAAGCCGTCCACTGAGAGAATTCAGTCATGTTACAGAAGCCTGTTTCATACAGACATTGCCAATAAACTATGAGAGACCTTTTGTGAGCACCACCTATAAACAGAAAAGACGAGGGAATTGACTTGGAAGATGGTCAACTCTAGTCTTTCTGATGTCAGATTGTTTACTGTTTTATGTTTATGAATATTTTGCTTACAAACACGTGTGTGCAGCACCTGTGTGCACGGGTACCTGTGGAGGACAGAACTGACCATCAAATCCCCTGGAACTGGAGTTACAGAGAGTTGTGAGCCACCATGTGGGTGCCGGGAGTTGAATCTGGGTCTTCTGCAAGAGCAGCCAGTGCGCTCAACCACTAAGCTGACTCTCCAGCTCCCAAGGCCACCTTTTCCTGTTTTGTGCAGTCTGTGCATGGTTAAGCACTCCGGTACTTGCGGCTAATTGGATTCCTTCATGCGTACACACATAGCTGCTTTGAAAACATACAGTGTGCATACCTATAACCTTACACTTGTCCCCTTTATGGACTGGATACAGTTTACTCAGTGTCCACACTGCAAGTGACAGCCTGAGCTTTGCTGGTGGTTGTGAAGCCCTGTAATCTTCCTTCACATCAGGCAGAAGCATCGGCTTCTGAGCCTCCACAGAGAAGGCGTCACCTGTTAACTTCTGTGCAATTTTTTGTCAACTTGACACAATGTAGAGTCATCTGGGAAAAGGGAACCTTAACTGATTGGCCTCCTTCAGACTGACCTGTAGGCAAGACTATGGACAAGACTATGTGGCATTTTTTTTTTCATTATTGATTAATGTGCCTGGGCCCAGCCCACTGTGGGTGGTGTCATCCCTTAGAAAGTGATCTTGGGTTATATAAGAAAGCAGGCTGAGCAAGCCATGGGAAGCAAGCTGGCAAGTAGTATCCCTCCATGGCCTCTGCTTAAATTTCTACTCCAGGTTCCGTCTTGAATTTAGTCCCTCAGTGATGGACTGTGATCTGTAAGATGAAATAAACCCTTTCCTCTCCAAGTTGCTTCTGGTCATGGTGTTTATCACAGCCATTGAAAGCAAACTAAAACTGTTCACCATTGACTTTCATTCCTGCTTCTCCATGAAAGGGACATGATCTGTCTGCAAAGAACTACCCTAGGCCGGAGAAAGGTAACCATATATCATAAAGAGTGAATTTTCTGGGGTGATATTGATGTCTATTTCCTCTCACAAGCTCTGACTGAGTACTGACTAAGAGCAAGCACCCCACCGTGTGTGTGTGTGTGTGTGTTGGAAACAGGATGGACAATAGCCATCAAGAGCCCTCAGCTTACACAGTGCTCCCTGATAATGCCATTATGAATTGACAAGAATCTTTTCTTCAGCAGGAGGAACATGTTTAGATTTGGGGGAATGGCTTTAGTAAAATATGATAAGTAGTTGTCCTGTGAATAGTCAGTAACGTAGGAGAAGCCATTGAGCAGGAAAGCTTTCATTCTGGGGAATCACTGAGAATGAGAAACCTCATTGGTGATCTACAATGAGGACAACTTATTTGTCCCACCTGAGTTCACCTGTCAATCAGAATAGCCCAAATCAACCCTCCGGGTCCTGTTACAAACTCTATGGTCCCCTGGTCAGGAATTTCTCATTTGAAACCCAGGTCAAAGGGAAGAGGGTCGACCTCACTTGGGAAGTGTTAAGGTGTTGAACGGGCTACACAGAAGGTTCTCAACACTTGTCTTTTGGTGGCATCATTCAATCCACGGTGCTCAAAAATCAGAGAGGAAAACAATTCTGTACACGGAAGACCTTAAGTGTCAAAGATGCACTTGGAGAGCGGTCAATCACACGATGCTCTGAACACATGGCATCCAGTGTTCCCTCTAATCGTATCTGACTCTTGGCAAGGGCAATGTGTCTGGAGGCCTCGAGTCAAATAGAGAGAGCTTGTGAGTGCTTCTGACCTCTTCATTTGGACAGAATGTTGATCCACAATGGCTCAGGAAAGCTGGCTTCTGGTGTACTGTAAAAGAACGGGCAAGAGAATACCACAGGGCACTTCATGGTATCTGTCAGTTGGCTGAAGGGGAAGAAGCCAGTACTACCGAGATTTTGACCCATCTCACTGTGCGTGAGTTTGGATGGGTGGTTTCAGCATTCTGAGCCTCAGCTTTCCTCATGCATGTATTGTGAACTTATAGAGTATATATCACACCAAGTCTGCTTAAATGACTCTTATGTGCTTATTGGAGACATGCGTGGATTCCCTCAGCCTTGTGTCATAAAAGAATATAACCTTTCCAAACAGCTCCACCAACTGGACACCATGTGTTCAAATACGTGAGTCGTGCATTTCTCTTTCACTTTACTACATTCTCTAAGGACACAGACCACTTGGGTGTACTGGAACTTGTGTGGGAAGTATTAACCTAAGAGGCTGTTCTAGATTATAACACACACCCATCTGGTGTTCTGCTTGTGCATCTAGTTGTCACCTGAATAGGACAGCTAGAGGAATTTCATGCATGGATTCAACAGGCTTTTAAAGAAAATATAGTCTGGCTGGGGAGTGGTGGCGCACACCTTTAATCCCAGCACTCAGGAGGCAGAGGCAGGCGGATCTCTGTGAGTTCTGAGTTCGAGGCCAGCCTGGTCTACAGAGTGAGTTCTAGTACAGCCAGAGTCACAAGAGAAGCCCTGTCTTGGAAAAAAAGAAGTGTGTGTATGAGTGTGTGTGTGTGTGTGTGTGTGTGTGTGTGTGTTTGTGAATGTGTGAGTGTGTGTGTGTGTGTGTGTGTGTGTGTGTGTGTGTGTGTGCGTGCTCGATCATGTTATCCCAGACTGCCTTTGGAATCATGATCTCCCTAGTGAGTCCTCTGGTTGTTAGGATTATGTGTGTGCCTCTAATGGGCAGACCCTCAGAGTTAAGTACTGGCCGCTCTGAGTGGCTGTTTCCTTGCCAGCTTGGCCACAGGGGAAGGTTTTGTGAACACCTGCTCTTCTCAGTGAGTTTTAGGAAAAGAGGAAAAGCCAGTCAGACCTTGTCCAGCACTTTCCCGGTTCTGAGGAACTGCCTTTACCAAGGCATTTAGGGTTAAATATATCATCACAGATCCCTCCCCGCCAACCTTGAGTTGGGAGCTTTAGTCCATTCTTTATCTTACGGGTCAGGAGATGAAGAACCAGTGAGGGGTGGGAAGTGTTCAAGTCACATGGCCTGTGAACCGGGGAACACCGCGTGAGCAACTAGGGGAGTAGCAGGTTCTGCAGTTTAAGTTTTGTAATTTATATGTGATGCTGTTTTATTGCCGGTGGGAAATGTTCTCTTCTGCTTTGGGAAGCAGAAAAAGAACAAATGGATACAACTGAAAGGTAATCCTGAAATGTTGCGTTTAAAAACTCATGAAGGGTAAAATGGGCTGGGTGGATGCCGCGCATGGAGATGGCAAAGCTTGTCTGAGAGCCCAACCCCATCTTGATGCTAGCGGGTCTTGTTATGAATGAAGGGGTTTAAGTGCCATATAGAATATTCTGTGTGTTCCCTAGTTAGGATTGCTACGGCCTGGCTGTGAAACGCTCGATTAGCTTACGATACAAATGAACACTTGGTCCGCAGGTGGTAGCCTTATGTGGAGAGGTTCTGATCATCTGGGAAGGCCCTACAGGGCATATTACCCCTGGCTTTTCCTATGTTGTTCTCAGTCTCCTGGTTGGCCAACAACAAACAGCTGTCTTCCGCTCCGCACTCTGGTAGCTATGATGCTCTGCCCAAGCACGTGGGGCCAAGCAACAGATCCGCTGAAATCCTGAGCCAAAATAAATCCTTTCTTTCAGTCATTTCTGAAAGGTAACTTGGTCAAAATGAGGGGAAAGGCAAGCAATACAATGACGTATTTTATATTTTACTAGTGAATGGGACACGCTTAGAACATGTAGCCCATTTGACCATTAAACTCATTTTATTAGAAAAGCTGGAAATTCAGAGTTTCACGGGGAACTCTTACTCGTGTCAGGGACAAAGTGACTTAAACCGTTCCTATCTGCCACCAGTTGCAACCTCTGGGTTGGTCCAACAATTGGTTGGCAAGTAGCCCACCGCCAGGGTGAGCGTGAGAAGAGGAGTGACTGTCACAGTGTCGTGTCATTTCTGCAGCAGGCACAGCTTCCCCCAGCGATGAGAAGACGGATGATGCCATATTCCTTCTATATCATTGTTTTATGCCATCAACAGCTGACACTTTTCCCATTGATTTTGAAGGCAAAGCTTTCAATCATTTTGAAGAACTCAGCCTCCGCGCACACTGGACGCACATGCTTCACTGTCTGCGGTGGCAAAATATTGTGGGAACTCTGACTTTGATACTCTGTTAAACCTCTGTGGCCTCGTTACATGCAGGGCATTGATGCGGCCCTGATGGACTCTCAGACATGGGTGGGGCCGGCACCCAACAGGTGGAAATCAGGCAGCCCCGCCCCCACGCTCCTGACTTTTGAGCTGCAGAGTTTGATGTTTTAGGACTGTTTCCACACAGCTCGCTTCTAACCAGCGTCTGTTGAGGCTTGAGTGTGAAACATCCCCAATAGGTGCGTGTGTTTGAGCACTTGGTACCCAGCTAGTCACGCCATCTGTGGATCCTTTAGGTGGTAGATCCTCGCAGGAGGAACTGGGCCACCAGGGGACTTGAGGTTTTATAGCCCCTCATTTTCAATTCACTCCTTACTTCCTGACTGCTGTTGTCAGGTGACAAATTTACAGCTCCTACTGCCTCCCCTGCCGTGACAGAACATATCCCTATGACCTGTACTCCACAACAAACTCTTCCTTCTTCAGCTTGCTTCTTGGCATGTATTTTGACATGGCAACAAGAAAAATCACTAATACAGCATCCAGAACCCCAACTTCACCATTTTGTACCTTGTGCCTTGATGGTCAAGCGACTGGTCTTGGAAGCTAATATGTGTTGGCGTGAAAGAATAACTACCATGTCATTTTAAGACTGAAGCATGCAAAAGAAAAGGTGTGAAGATTGTCTTTCGGGGTCTGCCTTATTCTGCTAAGCATGGTCTATTTCCATCCACTCTTTTATAAATGATGTAACTGCCTTCTTTTTCAATGGCTGAATAGTATTCCCCAGTACATGAACACATTTTATTTATCCATTCATCCGTTGTGTACCCAAGCTGATTCTATAACTTGACTACAATAAATATTAGTGTACTGAGAATCTAAAGTCAAAGTAGAAGGAGAGAGAGAGATGGAGAGAAACATACACACACACACACACACACACACACAAAGAGAGAGAGACAGAGAGATAGAGAGAGACAGGGAGAGAGACAGAGAAAGAGAGAGAAAGAGAGAAAGAGAGAGAGGGAGAGAGAGAGGGAGAGAGGGAGAGAGAGAGAAAGAGAGACGGGGGGGGGGAATGGTAGAAAGGGGCTATTTGTGGCAAGGCAGGCCAGCCAAAGAAGTTACACTGTATCTTACGTGGTTTGGGCCCTGGAACTCTGCCTAGGGGTGTGGAGGGAATGGAGAAAGGAGAGACAGTTACGAAAGTTGGAGTAGGGTGAGGTATGTGCATTTTGATGGAATGTCACCTTCCCTTCAGCCAGAACCTCAACATAATTATTAAGCACAGCACGGGGGAAGGGTTGACCATTCAGGGTTGGAGGTCTCTCCAAGCAACAGTATCAAGTCGTAAATATCGGAGTAAAAACTGGAAAGAGGAAGCTGAAGTTTCTAGTCTTTGCACACACTGGTCGACTGCCCATAAACACTCACACTCACACTAAGGAGAGCTTGGCCCCGCCAAAACTGACCCATATGGCAATCACCTGTGGGTCTGAGGCCTTGGAGTCTTTGGCATGACTGTTCCCATGTCAACAGTACACATTCACATGGACCACACTCAATCAGGGCTTCTACTTTCTACAGAGTGAGCAGACAAGGAAGGGTGACAGAGGGTAAATGTAATCAAGAACATTATGTCCATGTACGAAAATGTCACAACGAAACACACCGCTTTACATCATGAATAAAAATAAAACTTAAACCAGGGTATACTTGACATATTGGTCAAGTGTACCACCAAATCTCTCTCAACACATATGTACTGTGGCAGAAGACAGCCAGAGAGCTCCTTACGCTCCTTATGCACTTCTTCAATTAGTCCTTCCTCAGTTTTTTATAGTCCCTTAAAATACCAAAAAGTGGAACCACAGAGCATGTTGTTCGTTCAACATGGTTTTGGGATTCACTTGATACATAGAAGTGGTAATTTCCATATGCTTGCTGAGGTGAGTCCCACTGTCCTTATTTGTCAACCTGTCCAGTAAGGGGTGGGGGTGGAGCATACCTTCAATGGCAGCACTCACCAGGCAGAGGCAGTTTCTTAGGAGTCTCAAGCTAATCTGGTCTGTATAATGAGTTTAGTTCCAGACCTGCCAACAATACCAACCGATGGACATCTGAAATCTTTCAGGTGAGTTGTTGTAAGTAGCTTTTTTTGTGGATTTTCGTACCCTTGGGATGCCTGCTCTGGCACACGATGGGCAGTTAACATGTTAAGGAGTTGCCCAGCAGAGTTCTTCACATCCACAGTATTTTAGACACCCACAGAAATACGCAAGACAGCTTCATCCTTGTGCTGTCTCACATCTTCACTCGGGGGGGATTTTAGTCGATTTGTTTTAGAACTTGAATTCTGAAATGGATTTTCTGTTTTGCAACAGTTTTCCATTACAGCAAAATTAAGCAGAAGGCACACAGATGTCTCCTTCCCCTGGTGTTTCCGTAGTACACAACCTGCCTCACCAGCAGAATCTTGCACCAGAGGGATGTCCGTTACACATACCTGTATGGACACATCATCGCCACCCCAAGTTCTAGGATAATATCCTCCTGATGCTGTATTTCCGTGGATTTGGACAGATGCACTTTAGCATTAGAGTGTAATAGAGAACCGGTTTCCTTAAGTTCACCTATTTGGTCCGATTCAACCTCTTTCGTTGGCACCAATGATCCTCTGGCTCCGTGGTTTGCCTTTCCCAGCATGTCATGAAGTTGGAATGTACAGACCTCAGCCCTTTCCAGACTGTCTTCATTTATATATATTCCATGATTCTCCATGTTTTTTGTTTGTTTTTATTGGGGGGGGGAAGTTGTTGTTGGTGGTGGTTTCATAGCTCACTGCTTTTTTCCATTATGGTGTAATTGGTAAATAATAAGATATTTACAGTGTCTGAGATATTTCACTGGGTTTATATGGTGACACAGCTAGTGAACATATCCACCACTTTTATTATTATTATTATTATTATTATTATTATTATTATTATTATTATTATTTGCTGTGGGAACAGATGAGATCTACTCTCTCAGCAATTTTCATATATACAATCCATCACTGTTCACCTCACTTACCAGGCTATATAGAATTTCCCCAAGATTATTATCCCTGTCTTGTTGGAGTTTTGTGTCCCTTGACCAGCATCTTGCCCTTTACCACACCACACTTCCAGCTTAAACAACTATTGTCATATTCTGCTTCTCTGATTTTGACTTCCTATGCTCCGCACCTGACATACCACAGTAGCTATCTTCGTTGCCTGTTTTACTTTCTTAACACATTGTTCTCTAGCTGGGTAGTGGTGGCTCATGCCTTTAATCCCAGCACGTGGCAGGCAGAGGCAGGCGGATCTCTGTGAGTTCGAGGCCAGCCTGGTCTACAGAGTCAGTTCCAGGACAGCCAGGGTTACAACACAGAAACCTTGTCTGGAAAAACAAGAAGAAAGAAAGAAAGGAAGAAAGGAAGAAAACAAAATCACATTGTTCTCTAGGTATTCCATGCTGCAAATGTTTTAACAGTCTATCCATTGATGGATACAATGTTACTATCGTCCCGGTTATTGTGGACAATGTTACAATGAGCATGCGAATGTAAATGTCTCTCTGAGATATTGATTTGAATTCTTTATATAGTTAGATGAGGGGTTGCTGCATTGTATGGTAATTCTATTTTTAACTTCTTAAGGAACTTGATACTGCTTCCCATAATGGCTGTATTAATTTACATTCCTGCCAATAATGTACAAGGATTCCTTTTACTCTGGATCTTCCTGTCCTGGTTAATTTTTTATCAACTTGACACAAGCTAAGTCTTGTGGGAACAAGGAACCTCAACCAAGAAAATTCTTCCATCAGATTGCCCCAAAGGTAAATGTGTGAGGCATTTTCTTGATCGGTGGTTGATACGAAAGAGCCCAGCTCACTGTGCGTGGTATCGCTCCTAAGAAATGGTTTGGGGTTGTATAGAAAAGCAGGCAGAGCAAGCCATGGATTGCAAGCCAGTAAGCAGTGTTCCTTCATGGCCTCTGCTTCCATTCCTGACTCCAGGTTCCTGTCCTGACTTCCCTCAGTGATGGACTGTGATGAAACGTGTAAGCTAAATAAACCCTTTCCCATCCTAAATTGCTTTTGGTCAGAGAGTTTTATCACAGCAATAGAACACAAACTAATGCACATCCCAACACCTGATAACTGTTCTACCAAGGCATTGAGTGATACAGTGTTGTGGGTTTAATTTGCATTTAGATTTGGATTTAGGTTAAATATGGGGAATATTTTTCATGTAGCTGCTCATCAGTCATATGTCCTCATCTTGGAAATATCTATTTAGCTTTTGCCAATTTTTAATCTTTTTTTTTTTCTTCTTTTGATGTCAAATTGAATTCTGTATATACTTTGAACTATGTGGGAGTTACTAGACAAGATCAGGGGTAGCAAGGATTTGGGGAAAATGGGAGAAGGAGAATCATTAAAGCTCATTTTGTTCAAAAATGCCATAATAATACCTATTACTGTGTATGTTCATTTTAAAAAGACAGCACAGGTGCTGTCAAATCTAAGATGCCGCAAGTTGTGAGATCATTTTGGAGATGAGAAAGTGAAAAGTGAAATACAAAAATAGCAATTAATTCTTCTGAATCGTCACACCATTAGAAAAGATGCACGGCTTCTAAATCTGTCTCCCTTTCCAGAGCTGTTGCTTCTGTTCACTTCCTTTGCCAGGCGAGAGCTTCTTAGCTTGATCTAGTCTCATTTGTCAATTCTGTTTCTTTTACATTTATTTATTGGTTTGGGGACATGCGTGTGCCCCAGAGTCGCGTGAACAAGCTGTGGCAGTCAGTTCTCTGCTTTTCCCTCGTGGGTTCAATGGATTAAACTCAGGTCACCAGGATTGTAAGCAATCGTTCTCACCCTCTGAGTCGTCTCACCAGCTTGCATTTTGTTGCCTGTATTTTTGTGTCCCGTACAAAACAAATCATTGCCCGGGACTGTATCGTGGGGCTTTCTCGCTGTATTATTCCACAGTGTGGGTTTACCATAGTTTATTTCTCCATTTACCTATTGAAGGTCATATTGGTTACCTCTAAATCTTGGCACTTAGAAGCATTTTTGCAAAGATTTTTTGCAAAGCACATAAAGTTTTGTCTCCTTTGGGTAAATACCAAGGAGGTCAGTAAAAATCTCTTCAGTTTGGCTAGAAAGGAAGAAGAAAGGAAACAAGGAGGGAGGGAGGGAGGGAAAGTGGCTATGCCTTTTGCATTCTATCAATGACTAAACGTCTGTGTTGTCTTTATCCCTACACCAGCATTTGCTGATGTTTTTGTACACTACTCTTTCAGTAGGTGTTAGTACTATCTCAGTTTACTTTACACTTCTCTGTTGACATGCCATACTAAGCATCTTTTTATATGCTTATTTCTGGGTTTTGTAACTTTTTTGGATGAACTATTTAAGACGTTTATACGTTGAGTTATTCGTTTGTTTGTTTTTTGTTTATTGAGTTTTAAGAATTATTTGCATCATGGTCCACCAGTTACATTTTCTGCAAGTAATGGAAGTGGTAGCTATCTTCTGTCTCCCTCTCTCTCTCTCTCTCTCTCTCTCTCTCTCTCGGCAACCTTCCACAGAGAAGCGGTTTTTTACTTTAATGAAGTTCAGCATATCATTCCTTTTATAGATTAGTTGTTTTTCTAAAAATTAATCACCAAATCCAAGTGCACCGATATCTCCTGTGTATAATACTCTAGTTTTATAGTTTTGCATTTTACAGTCAGATCCATAATCTAGTTTTCCTGGAGGGTGAACTTCTGTGTCTCAGTCCATTTTTTTTCATTCTCTTTGCCTAAGAATGTGTTCTAGTACCATGTGTTGAAATATTATATTGGCTACATTTTATTTGCCAAAGATTGGTTGGCTGTTTATGTGAATCTTTTTTTGGACTCTCTGTGGAGAGCTGCCTCCTTGACAGTATTGAATTCTCCTATTTGTACATATGGGGTATCTTTGCATTTCTTTCTTTCTTTCCACCTATCTTCCTTCCTTCCTTCCTTCCTACCTTCCTTCCTTCCTTCCTTCCTTTTCTTCTGTCTTTTTTTTTTAGTTCTTCCACTGGTGTTTTGGTTTTCCTCTTAGATCCTATACATATTTCCTCATATTTATAATTCTTTAATTAGGAGTGCTAATGTTACGACGCTTTTTAAAAAAGATTAAAAAATTTTAAATTATGTGTATGTGTGCCTTGTGTATGTACACCTCAGTGTAGTGCCTATGGTGGCCAGAAGAGGGTGTTGGATCTCATGGAGACCCTCTACATGGGTGCTAGGAACAGAACTTGGGTCCTCTGAAATAGCAGTACCTTGTCTTAACTGTTGAGCCACCTCCTCAACCTCAATTACATTTTAAGTTCCAACTTGCTTGTATTTCTTTGTTAATGTAAGAAAGCTATTGGCTTTAATACACATTGACTTGAAACTGTGATGTGATCTCTTATAATTCCCACGAGTTTTACTCAGTCATTTTAAATTTTCTCCATAAACAAAATTCCACCACCATAAATACTACTCCATTCTACAGAGAGTGGTTTAATTCTTCCTCCACAATTCATACCTTACTTTTAAAAGCAGTTAATATGTCATATTGCTTTAGTGAAGTCTTCCAGTATGATGCCCAATGACAAAACAAAAAACAAAAACAAAAACAAAACCTCCTGATTTTACTAGCAAATGCTCTAGTAACTTATTGGTTGTATGTTCGACAATGTTCTTTGTCTAGCTGGGGACTTTCCCCTTCACTCCCAGTTGGCTAAATATTTTTAATCACAGATGGACATTGCATATTGTCATTGCCTTTTCTACACATATAGAAAGACCGTGTGCTTGTCTGTTAAATAGTCCATTGGATATGCTGGATTACGCTGCTGATTGTCAAATACTATAGCATACATAGTGTTAAATTTTGCCTGGTCATGTAGATAATTCTTCATATGAAGTTTTGTATTCAGTTTGCTCATATTTTTGTTGAGGATTTGTTTATTGAAGTTTATGAAACATTCTAGGGTGCAATTCTCTTTTCCTTTGTAAGATCTTTACCCTGCATGGTGTTAGGGTAACGCTGACCTCAGAGGATGAGTTAAAAAGTGTTTTGTTTGTTTGTTTGTTTTTTTCTGATTCTTATGCTGAAAGAAACTGTAAGAGTCTGTATTTCCTTAAGGAGTTCATAGAATTTGCCAGAATCATAAAGGCTTTGCATTTCTCGTTTCATAAGATTAATTATATCTCTAATTTCTTTAATAGATTTAACATATTCAGATAGTCTATTTCTTCTTTTGTGAATTTGGGCAGATTTTGACTTTTGAGGGATTAGTTCACCTCTTTTATGTTACCAGAACTGTGGGCGTGTAGTACCTATAGTATTTATTATCACAATCATGTTGTGAGATCTGTAACGCTCTCTCATTCTTTCCTAATGTTAGAAATTTGTGTCTCACCTCTCTTTCCCAGATAGCTGAGTTGGAAGTTGTTTTTAATTTCTCCGCATTTAAAAAACAAGCCAGCCTTTCAAGATGGCTCAGTGGTGAAGAATGCTCCCTGTTCTGGCAGAGGACCCAAGTTCAGTTCCCCTAAGTTCCACTGAGTGGCTTAAAATTGCTTGTAATTCCAGTTCCAGGAGATCTATCACCCTCTTCTGGCTTTTATGGACACCACTCTTACAAATACAAATAAAAGCAAATCCTAAAAAAAAAATTCCAGCCTTTAGTGATGGATTTGGTGGTGCACATCTGTAATTCCAGAACACTGCCCAGGGAGGTGGAAGGAGGAGGATCCGGAGTTCAAAGGCACCCTGGTCCACATGAGATCCTGCCTCAAGCAGCAGTAACAATAAACCAGCAATCATTTCAGCAAACAACAAGACTGCCCATCCATCCAACCACCACCACCAACAACAACAAAGCAACAACAAAATTCTAACTTTGGTTTTAAATTGATTTTTTTCCCCACGTTTTTGTATCTTCATTTTTATTGATTCCTTCTTTTGTGGGGTTTGAGACCCCTGACTAGTTTGAGACCCTTGACACTAGGCCCAAGTTGCAGGTAGAGGCTTAACCACAATTTCTGTAAGAGAAACTTTTCTTAGACAAACAAGGCAGCTAGAAGGCCTTGGGGTGGAGAGTGTACTTCCCCCTCCTGCAGGTGGTCCATACTCTTGGTCCCACAGCCTTGGGCTGAGGAGTTTCCTCCTCCCAGTTGCCCGGAACCTTGAGCATGTATTCTTTTTAGGTGCCCGGGACCTTGCTATATGCTAACACCAATCAGTTTACAGGTTAACTGGCCCCTACCTATCAAAATGGGAAAACAATTTGGGGACCAATCGACTTGTCCCAACTTGGTCTGTGCCTAGCAACTGTACATCCCCCTAGCAACCATCCGTTTCAACTGTAAATAAAAAGGCTTGCTTTTTGCTCCTCGGGGCTGCTTCTATCCTGTGTGTTAGAGTGGTCCCAGTATACTGGAATAAATCCTCTTGCTATTTGCATCGATTTCCTGACTGTGAGTCTCTGTGGGGGTGTGGCGTTCCGGTTTGGGCCCCTGGGGTCCAACACTTTCACTTTTAATTTCTTTTCTTTTGTTCTGGATTTAATTTCACCCTATTTCCTAGTTTCCTAAGCTGAAAAACTTAAATTATTCAGACTAGAGTTTTAAAAAACTTAGTACTTGTATTCAGAAGTATACATTTTCTCTAAATGCTGTTTTTGTTACATCTCACAAATTTCAATAAGTTGTATATTGATTTTTTTTGGGGGGGAGGTCCAAAATGCATTTAATTTCTTTTGAGATTTTTTTTTTCATTTACCCATGTGTTGCTTGCACCGTGTTATTAAATCTCTAAGCATTTGGGGGATTTTAATCCATCCTTCTGTTATTGTCTCTGGTTTAATTCTCTTGTGGATCAGAACGGACATTGTGTAATTTCCGTTCTTTGTTAAGGTGTGGCTTATCTTGGGTTTTATAATAATATACCATAATTGGATAGGTGGTAAGGGGCTTGTTTTCTGTAAGCCAAAGCCTATATGTCTCGCTTTTCAGTAAGGCTATGCTGCTGAACAGGCTGGAGAAGATGGGCAGAGTGCACTGGAACTGGGTACATTTTTTTTTTTCTCATGTAAAAGTCTGTCCTTACTGGAAGTGATTCTTTTCCTGTGTGTGAGATATTAAAGGAATCAGAGTAGGGTGTTTCCCTTCCCCTAGGTAGATGTCTCAGCCCTCCCTCTCTCCTCCCTTCCTTAGCTCTAATTTTTAGATATTTTTATTTATGTGTATGAATGATTTGCTTTCACATATGTATGCGTATTGTGCGTGCCTGGTTCCCACAAAGGGCAGAAGAAAGTGTCGAATCCCCTGGGACAGAGTTATAGAAGGTAATGATCCATCATGATGTTGCTAGGAATCAAACCTAGGTCCTCTGCAAGAATCGCTAATGCCCTTAACCACCGAGCTATCCCTCTAGCTCTGCACTCTCTTTTCTGGTTTGTGAGACAGGGTTTTTTGTTTGTTTGTTTTCGTTGTTGTTGTTTATTATTATTTGTACCCCAGGCTGGCCTTCAACTTGGGTTGCTTTTCCATCTTCCTCTTAAGGGTTTCAGTTGGAGGTGCACATGGGGTTGCAGGTGTGCACGGAATTGGAGACATGCACAGAACTGGAGGTGTACATCGCTGTGCCACGGTTGGTTCTAGAGAAAAAAAAAATCAATGGCAAACAGAACTTGTTGGGCATAGAATATTCTGGCATATTTTAAAACATGCCCTGTCCCTTCTAACAGCCAGAAGCACAATGGAATTTTTCTCTGATATTAACTATGAAGATGGGAGGGGGCAGGCGATAATGGGGAGAAAGCTAAAATAAACTTTGACCCTTAAAGTGTTTTAACTTGTCTGTACTGACTGCCAACAATCAGCCAGTGACATTTCCGGTTTCTGTACCTGACGTGGGCTCCTGAAAGGTGCTCCCACTTGGATTTCTGCCCCAGCACCGTGGGATGCACGGATTCGTGTTATCTCTCTAGGGTTCTAGGCAGGCATGTGCCCATGACCTAGCTTTTCTGGCAGATTTCAGAAGGTCTGTTTTTCATCTTTATCCTTGCTG
>JAMJFZ010003200.1:1010000-1020000 GCA_026225945.1 Cricetomys ansorgei
TACCTGGTCCTGGTGGCTTCTAAGGACTCAGCTCTCTGGAGCATTGCCCTGGGCTGACAGTTTGCACCCTCTGGGGTTGGCTCATAGCCAAGAAAGGACTGACTCTCGGATGCAAAAGGCAATTAGAGGGTGGTCTTCTCAGAGGGTATGATCAGGCCAGGCTTCAGTCCTCGGCAGAAGGAACATCATTGTCTGGCTTCCTCTGTAAAAGAGTTACATGTGAAATACCTTACTGCCTTACACGGGCCTGGCTTCAGGTTGAAATACGGGGATGGGGTTCTAGATTTCTCTTGATGCTGTGGGTGTCCCATATTTGGTCCCAATTAGGGACCAAGGAGCTTTGTGTATTTATGGTGGCCGCTGGTTATAGACCACCCAGAAGAGAAGGAGGCTGGGGAGGTCACGACAGGAGCTCCTTGCTCCTAGCTCCTAGCTGTACTACTCTGGAAGCCCAAGGAACAATCCTGACAGTCACTGCAGAAGAGTACATGAAATGGGAGACAGCTCCCTGGAACACCGCAAGGATCTCGGGGCCGCTAACACCGTCTCCCAGGGGAGAGAAACAAAACCGCGGAGAACTCTGTGGATCAGGATTTCTAAGTAGCTCCCCGCTTAACTGTTAGCAGCCACGAAAGTGCTGTAATTAACAACAGGTGGCTGTTTACCAATTTGTTACTACTTATGTAACCAGAAGTGCAGAATTCAGTACTTATAAAAATCCTTGTAGTGAAATATTTCTCCTTTATGGAGGCTGTGTTTGTATAGACGAGCATTAATTTAAACTTTTTGACCTCATTTGCATTCTAAAATTATAACGCTGTAATTTCCGTCTCCCCAATGTGTTCACTCTTAATTAATCTTAACCACTCTCAAGCTTTTTGGGTTTCTATTATCTATTATTACAGTTCGCGAAGACTGTGTAATGGATTTAAATCGCGTATTCAAATTAGTTTCTTTTTCCAAAGTTATAATGACTTGAAATTTTTATTTGATTCGGGCCCCAAAGTATTACCTGGAAAGTCATTTGATTGTTTTACAATTTAAATCATCTGAGTGGAATAAAACTCATTAGCCTTATTTACATGTATGTGAAAATTATGACACTTTAACCGATTAACATTTTCGGGTTGCGCAGGTTTGCAGCCTGGCGCTCTGTCTCAGGCTGCTGCTGCCATCCTGCCGAGCCGCAGAAATCTGTCTTAAATCTTTGTAGTTTAGGCTGGAGCTGTAGACATGTCCTTTTCTGCTCAGAACGTGGTGTATGTTGAAACTTTCCCCTCCAGGGTCCTGGGGAGCAGTGGCCCACTGTGCTCAACATATGTTTAGTAAAGGGGCCCTTGCGGGGACCCTGAGGCTATAGGTTGGGGAAGTGTGGAGAATGTAGGAAGCTCTGAGCAACTGGAGTCTTGAATGGATGTAGACACAGGTCTATAGGAGAGCTGGCAAAGCTACCCCCCTCCCCATGTGCTGTATCTAATAAAGATATCAAGGTTCCAGGCTTCGGAGGCTGTATCTGTCCTTTCCTCATTGCCTGGCCAGCCCTAGTCGGGGTGAGAACGTTGCATTGTGGGAGTGAGTCCCACAGCAGAAGTATAACTTTCTCTGACCAACTCTTCATGGATGCACCGCTGGAAAGCCTTTCTTCAGCAGGCCTTTAGGGGTAGAGATAGTGGTCATGATGTAGGTACAGACATGGCAGTTACAAATGCCTAGCAGTAGCTGTGGGTTCTGCTCAGGGTTTGCCACAGGCACCCAGTTTCCTGTCATCTAGATCATTAACATAGCCTCCTAAACAGATCCCTTGAACCCATGCTGCCCTCTCATTGGATAGCCAAGGTGGTTGTGAGAACGTGGATCCCATTTATTCTAAGGTATTCCTTCCTTGCTTGATAGAACACTGACCAGAATCTACTTGGGCAGAAAAGGGGTTATATAGAGGGTTTCAGCTTATACTTTGTAGTTCCTCACAAAGGGAAGTCAGGGGAGGAACTCAAGGCAGGAATGGATGCAGCAATTATACGGAATACTTCCGACTGGTTTTCTCTCTCTTGCTCCCTCCGCCCTGCTTTCTTACAACCCAGATTACATCCCCGAACCACAAGCACAGGGGTGGCAGCATCCATTATGAATTGGAAAACACTGTAGAGACTTGCCTACAGGTCAATCTGATGGAAAACATTCTCTCAACCGAGGGTTCTACTTCCCAGGTGATTCTAGCTTGTGTCAAGTTGAAAGAAAAAAAAAATCTAACCAGCACACCATTGTAGTGAACTCTACCCTGTCTACTGGCTTCTCATCACAGCTCACATTGACAGATCCGCTCACCTGGACAACATGGCTGGCCTTCCCTACCCTCGCTCTAAGCCCCAGGGCCTTCCCAGATCTCTATATTCTTCTGTTTCACTTGCTCTCAGGCTCAATACTGATCCTGGGATTGGATGACTCTCTTCTCTCTTCTTTATCAAGTCACCTCACACTTCATTCTGGTATCTTCAGGATTGCTTCGCTCTTCCTAACCGGTCAGATGGTCTCATGCAGCTCATGTGAGGTCCCTGCAGAAGATGTCATCTGTGTGTCTCCTGCTTCATGTCTCTGGATGCTTTTCCATCTTTGCTGTGTTGTTTAAGTCGTTCCTAAGCATTTTTAATCAAAGGCTCAGGGAAGGGAAGCACCAGGTGAGACTTGCCTTCCTCTTCTAAACTGACCGTGTCATTCAGTGCTTGGCTACCTATTGGTGTGTGCTGAATTCATAGCAAGAACTTTTGACAGGAAGTATTTTTTTTTCTGCCTTGTCCTCTGGGATTTCTTTTCATCGAGAAAATATACCAAGGCAGTCAGCAGAGGTTGTCCCCCTAGCTACCTAGCCGTCCTCGGAGATCTGTGGGCTGCAGAGGTGGGAACCAGGAAAGATCATGGCAGAGTCTTGGCGATGCAATTCGTGTAAGCCTGGAACTCGCAATCCTCCTGCCTCAGCCTTCTGAGTGCTGAGATTACAAGTGTGCTTCACTATGTCCCCCACGGCACACACTTGGTCACAGCTAACAGTAAAGGAAACATACTGCAAAACCCAATTCACACCTTGGTCTCTGGTTTTCTTTTTCTAGGCCTCTGGAAAGGGAATTATATCAGGAATGAAGAGGGGAGGGTCACTGCTCTGGGGAGCTTTGTCTTAAATGTCAGGCTCCTCTGGAGGTTCGAAGTACCCACTTGAAATAAGAAGGCTAGATGGGAATCTCCCTCAGCACAGGTGCTCCTGTGAAGAACCTCAGTCTCCCTGGCTCACCAATGGAACCGGACTTCAGTATGTTTAAAGCTCTAGTTTACCCTTGGTTCCCTATTTGAGGCGAGTAGAAATTTTTCGCTGTCTCTCTAGGAAAAGTCACACACATCACCTGTCCAGAGAACAGTGCCACCCACATTCGACATGAGTCTTTCTGCCTTAGTTAGTTTAACTCCTAGGTGATTCTAGATCCTGTCAGGCTAGGGAAGACTGTAGTTTGCACACTCAGGCTGGCTTTCTCTTGAACTTTTATTTTGTTCCCTCCCTCCACCCGCACTCTATTGGATAGTGCCACTACGTGTCAATCTTCTTGAGAAATGCCTTCACAGACCACTCAAAGTATGCTTCGCTAAACCCAAGCGCCTGTCAATATAGTCCGGGTGTGACAATCAACCACCTCAGGGAGTATTTCCTCAAAGCGAAGACTTTGGAAACTACTATTGTCTAGGGCAGTTGATTCTGCTTAACATTGAGACCCCTTTCACTACTAATTAGTTATTTTCATTACTAATTTTGCTACCGTTATGAATTGTAAAGTAAATATCTGATATGCAGATGGTCTTAGGCACTCCTAAGTGCCTAAGTGATAGGATTGTTCAGTTCTCAAAGGGGTCAGGACCCCCAAGTTGAGAACTGCTAGTCTAGGAACTTTCTAGAACTATTCAGGACATGCTTTCCTTCAGAGGATATACAGCAGCCTGGAGGGGACAAAGGCAATGTGATTTTCATTTCAGAGGACATTAGCCTAGTTCTGCCTCTGTCTGGGCTGACTAGCTGGTCTTTGACCTATTCCTGTCCTTATTGGGTGACAGCTCTCTCCCGGTTTCAGACAAGTGCCCAGTCCACAGTGGGCCGAGAGAGTCTGGCTGGTGCATTTACTAATCCACTGGTGGGCTGCGTGGATGAAGGCTGAGGGCTTTTGAGTTACAACTTCGGGGCGTAATGACTCTAATTCTACTACAGTTCAGACTCCCTATTTTTGTTGCTCATGAACTCACAGAAGTTCTATTTCCTGGAGCCCCTGATCCACACCCCAATCTCCTGCCTTCCTTCTTTGCTTCTGTAGCCGGGAGCAGAGAGACAGCCTCGTGTTGTTCCGAACTGTATCCAGTCCATGTGAAGTCACATTGCTTCACTGAGACAGACACCCAGCAGTGACCCTTCTGTACCTTCCTTTGCCATTATCTCTCTGCTGATGCCTCGGGGCCCTGTTCCTTTTGCAGTTGGCTTTCCTCGTGTGTGACGGAGCAGAAATTATGATTCCAAGTACTCACTGGCATTTCCAGGTCTTCATTAGTCTTGAAAACACACTCACTGGACGCACAGTGCAAAAGCAGCCGGATTGCCGAGCAATGAAGACTCCAACTTCACAGGCCAGTGCAAAGACCTCGATTCCAGCAAACTCATCTTTGAATGATTTAGAAATGTGCAGAGTGCCCACCAGCATCCTGGAAATAGTTATCCATGTTTGTGGGGTTGAATTAGTGCCCCGTGTTGGTTTCCTCATGGTGTACCAGCCTCTCCCCCTCCGCCCTGGCGCCCACTTCACGCTGGCTGGGCGAGAAGGGAGTTCAGGACTGGGAGCTGGGGAGGAGGGGCAGCAGGGAAGGAGGACACGGGCTCGGATCGATTGCGGGATCTGAATCTCAGCACAGAGAACCGAACGAATGAGATGCAATGATGAATCAGGCTTCGGGACTCTTCTGGTGGAAGCAGAGATCCCTTTAATGCAGGGTGTCTGTTACATATATGGGGCCACAAGCAGGGGAGGGTCT
Source organism: Cricetomys ansorgei (assembly GCA_026225945.1). Lineage (NCBI taxonomy): Eukaryota > Metazoa > Chordata > Mammalia > Rodentia > Nesomyidae > Cricetomys > Cricetomys ansorgei. The sequence continues at coordinate 1,015,056 of JAMJFZ010003200.1, forward strand.
TTGGTACCCAGGGTGGAGGATCCATTGGCCCAGACAAGGACATTTGGGTAGCCTTATTTGCATGCAGGGCTCAAGTCTAAGCGCCAAGGCCCCGCAAAGGTGCCGCCTGCACAAGGCATGGTCTCATAGGGAAAAGGAGGAAGGCAGCCTATCAGCGAATGGGCCCAACCCTAGGTTTCCAGCCACAGCGCAGACAAGCACCAACCAAGCCACATTCCTTTTGCTTCTGTGAAGCAGGAAATGTTTAATATTTAGCTGAGTTCTGGCCAGGGCCAAAGTGAGGAGCAGCCGAACGCCTACCGCTCCCATCTCCTGGGATGGCGAGGGGTTCCAAGCCACTTCGACCCGCTCTTAACTCTATGACAGTCCCACAGCCCGCCCTCCCGCATTTCTGTACACTAATTACCTAGGAATGTGACTTGATTTGAAAAACGGGGAGGTCACAGCGGGAGGCTTCGAGTGACCCAGATTCAGCTGTGTGACAGAATCGTTGGCCATCTTAGAAGATCCAAGAGGTGGGACATTCCCATGAATGGAGTAAACATGGCCTATAGACTGAAGACAGCATGCTGTTTTAAGCAACTGGTCTGTGGCAATTTGTCATGGCTGCCTGAGGATGTTAGCACGTACACACCAGCCTCTTACTGATCTTGCATGAATCCCCTTGAGGTGGGGGGGCCTTGTGCCATCATTGCTGCTAAAGCGCTCTTTCTTCCTTGATCCATTGGGAAATTATTTGATTGTATGGGAAGGCCCTAGGGCCTGTACTGACTTAAACGATGTAATTTATTTTTCTAGGGGAAGTAGGACAGTGTGTTGCTCCAGACTGGCTGTAAACTCACCACCCTCTCGCCTCAGTCTCCCTAGTGCTAGGATTACACCCAGAGATAACTTACCTTTATATTATGAAAACGAATACAGAAGCTAGATACTCTAAGGGTTGTGCACAGCTCTGAGGCTCCTGGTTCATTGGCCCATGAGCCCCTTGGTGGTGAACAAATGGCTTTGCTAGTTCTTATCTTTGCGTCTTCACACTGGTGTAACCACAAGCAGGAGGGAGTGAGGGACTCCCATCTCCTGTCATTTCTAGTCGAAGAAGTAAAGAATAAAGCTCTCAGCAATTCCTCAAGACCCCTTGGTCAGAGCTTAGGCACCTGCTCTTGCCTTTATGGGTAGGAAGACATGTAAAGAAACCCATTGCTGAAACTTCTCTTGCGGGAGGCAGAACATTTAAAGGGAAAAAGAAAGAGGGGTGATTTGGGGGAGGAGAGAGGCTGTGGCCATGCCCACTTGGAAGCTGCCAGGGAGTTCTCTCCAAGGAGAAAGTTGCCTCATACCTCTTGAGAGCCAATCTGTGTTAGGCTCTGTTGTGCTCTGGAAGGACCAGATAGAATCACCTAATCACACTGTGACACACAAAGTCACGGTGTCTCCGGAAAGAGACCCACATCCTTATCTCCAGAACCTGTCATGTGTTCTCTCACAAAGCAAAACTAAGTCTGTAGATATGGCTGAGTTTTGAGACAGGCGATCATCTACTGAGTCCAACAATTAAAAGTGTCTTTGGCTGGAGGCAGAGGCAGGGAGGGGAAAAGGGACAAAAAGACCAGAGCAGGCATCACCAACGGCTTCCTGAAGCTGTTAATATAGTCAGCCTTGAGAATCTAGACAAGAAATAGGATTTGGTCCAGAGCCTACAATGAGTCACAGCCTACAGGCCCCTTGATTTTAGCCCCTGAGAGCCATTTTGAACTTCCAGCCTTTAGAACTACGTAAGATAAATGTGCACTGCCTCAATCTATAAAACGTGTGGCAATCTGTTACAGTCACAGAATCAGTTGAAAACTAACTCAGCCCTGTGTGTCCCAGGGTCTCAAAGAAGGCCAGGAATATGTTCCCTTCATTCTTTCCTCCAAGGCTCTCCCTTAAGCTCTCTGCTAGAACATAGGTTGACCTGGGTTAGCTCACATGCTTGCCACTCATTCATTACGTAGGTCAGAAAATATTCCAGATCCCCATTAATATACTACTGGCTTCCTTGCAGACTTTGGGAGTCTATCATTTTGCTCGCAAGGGGCCTGACTCAGGCCCAAGTCTCTGCCGACAGTCTGACTCTCTCTCCTCCAATCTTCACAGTAAGAACTGCTGACCAATGCCGCGCCTCGCTATCTAGCTACTTCCTCCGAACTGAAACATTCCGTCCTGGAGGGTGGAGGGGAGATGGAGGTTCTTGAAACACAGAGAGCTACAAGACTTACAAGGCTCAAGATGATATAAGAGGCTGGCGACTGTTGGGGAGGAGGAGACTCTTTGGCGGAGCTGCCGACAAGTTGGTCAGAGAACTCTAGGGATGCAGATTTCACGAGCCATCACCAACGTTGAGATAGGTCACTTCCGTGATGACCTTTTGAGTCATGCATGTTTCTGCCTAAGGAAATCCAATAAACGCATTGGTTCACCAGACTAGACTTGAGTGGGATTGACTTCTGGATTCTTTGCTGGTACCGTAGCTGGGGTGAACATACCTTCCTAAGGAAAGTTATGTGACTCCAGCAGAAGTGCCCTGTGACTACAGGGCCCCCTCAGGCATGGTCTCCAGTGACTAGACAGTGACAGGAGGCACAAGCAGGCTTGTAGGCCTCTGCTTTCCTATAAGGACTAGTGCTAGCCAGGAAGAAGACTTTGGTTGAGTTAGGCTGGAACCAAAGCACAAGACAGGAGAAGGGTGCCTTCTCTGCCCTTTTTCTAAGAGTTTGTTCCACCCAGAGGATCAAGTTTCAGCTTGGTAGCTGTGATGTTGTGTCTGAAGACAGTGGTTGGCTTCCTAGGTCTGCAGGAGAGACAGGGGATACAGCAGGGAAAAACTGCGGGGTTTGGTCATTGCGGGCCTAGCTAGAACTCCTTTTTGGGTACTACACCCCAAATAGTTAGGGCTTCTCAGTTTAGAAGAAATTATTGCCCCCCCCCCAACCCCAGCGTGCCATCCTGACTGCCTCAAGGAAAACGCCAGTTCTCTGGAGAACTGTAACTTCTAGCCTTCCCTCAATGGGTACTGCGCAGGATAGTTTTATGTTAACTTGACACAAACTAGAGTTATCCGAAAGGGGGTAACCTCAATTGAGCAAATGCCGCCATAACATCCTGCTGTAGGGCATTCTCTTAATTAGTGATTAAGGAGGGAGGACCCAGCCCACTGTGGGTGGTGCCACCCCTGGGCTGATGGTCCTGGGTTCTATAAGAAAGCAGGCTGAGTGAGTCAGGATTAGCAAGCCAGTGAGCAGCTCCCCTCTGTGGCCTCTGCTTCAGCTGCTGCCTGAAGGCTCCAGACCTGTCCTGTCCTGACTTCCTGCAGTGATGTTCTATGATATGGAAGTATAAGCCAGGTAAACCCTGTCCTCCTCAACTTGTAAAAGTAACCCTAACTAACACGGGTACCCAGGTTCTTCTCTTCCCTTTGACCCTCATTCTTTGAGCCAATAGGTAATTTCTTTCACTGTTTTATGGAGCCGCTGCTTCCTCATAGCCCCTAGTGGTGGCAAGTCCTGAGTCCTTCCTATGTGCATCATAACGTTCTAGCTTTAGGTCCCGTAGTCAAATGCTGCAGCCCTCCATGATCCATGCTGATAGCACAGAGGAACTCGTCTCAGATCACTTGCCTGCAAGGCCTGTGCTCACTACTTACCCAGGGTCTCTCTGCCAGGAGATCACATACATGCCACTGCTGGGTGGAGGGAGTTAGATTTTTGGGGGTTGGTTTCAAGACAGGGTTTCTCTGTTGTAACTCTGGCTGTCCTGGAACTCACTCTGTAGATCAGGCTGGCCTCGAGCTCACAGAGATCCACCTGCCTCTGCTTCCTGAGTGCTGGGATTAAAGGGCATGTGCCACCACCACCTGGCTTGGAGTTAGATTTTTGAGAGTGACTTTTTCTCAGAGTTGTTATTCCTGACACGTATCCAGTGGTAAGTGTGTACATTAAAGTCCTGATAGGAGTGAGGGTGAAATATCAGATGAATGAGTGCTTCTCACGCAGGCTAACTGGGAGACTGGCGAGATTGCCTGAGCGGCTTTGGGGTACATTAGAAATAGTAACAAATAATAATAACTATAAATAAAAATTTACAAAACATCCTGGCTAAGGCAATGCTGGTCATTAGAACATCTACCCTTCCTTCCTCAGACAGTGACGTCATCTCTCCTTCTGTCCTCAAACTCCCACCCTTCCATAAAGCATACTTTACCTTTAGGGTTTAGCTAAAGATGCAGATGTGGTCATTATTCCAGAACATTCTTAACATGCTGTCGGTGACTTAGAGAAGGTGAGGGGTCTCTGTTACATGCAGCCTCTGAGGCCTCCCTGCATCAAAGGACTTGTTCCCAGACTATCACAAGAACAATCAAACGGCGACAACGCTTCACTGTTCTCTGAGAATTCTCTTGATTGAAGAAAGTCTTACCAAGTTGACCTACCTCTCCCTGAACAACACCCATCCCACAGTTAATCTAACAGAGGGTAAAACTCCCAGACCATTACCCCAATGTAGAGCTTCCGTGGAAACGCAAGACTGGCTTAGATCTCATGGTCTGCATCCCAGCCCAAATCTTCTTCTGCCTAACCCTTCCTCCTTTATTCCCTTCTAACGGATGTTGATCCCAAGAACACCCCCTAGAAAACAATCTTCCTGCCCTTCTCCACCTCTGAGTTTGCTCTTGAGACGCCCTAAATTGTGGTAGAGTTCTCCCAAGATTTATTCTGAGGGTTAAATTGGGGGGATGCTTGGCATCATAAAATCACAACCAGACTCAACCAAGTATAGTACTATTACAGTGCTGGGCAAAGAAGGGTCTATAGACGTGGCTCCTGCGTTTTGCTTACCATTTGGCTCATATGTAGTTCCTTCCAGAACGTCCTCAAGATCTAGCTACCTGTGTTCCACTGGATGGAGG
>JAMJFZ010003200.1:1025000-1135000 GCA_026225945.1 Cricetomys ansorgei
ACCACTCTCTTCTCTGAGCTCTCTCTTCTCATTCGTAGAGTGAGAATCTGAAGAGGTGCTCTGAGGTTCCTGGCTGATCTTCCATTCTCTTTGAAATATCAACAATTTGGCCCCAGTTACCTCTGAACGTTTCTCTTCCTCACCACCTGAATTGAGCATAAAACTTCATATGGAGTGTTCTAGCCTCAAGAACACGAAACTAAAGCTTAAGTAATGCACCCGATAAGTGCATTCACCACTCACTGTTGTACAGACCCATAGTTTATCGAAGGGCAAGTCTGGGCTACTCTGAGATCAGGAGATACCGTGGTGCTAAACCCCTTCCTTCACAGACACAGAGAGAAATGCTTGCCAGGTTTTCAACCCCCAGAGAATATTTCTCTCTGCTTTAAAACTGGACTAGAGGCTGGAAACGCCTGCTCGGTGGTGACAGGGACAAGGTTGTCTTTATCCCTAGGCTCAGTGTGGTAGACCACACCATATTGAGTTTGGGCTTCAGGTTTGTAGACTGGGAGGCTCGCGGTAGATTAATGATCATGGCTGTTCTGAAGGGAATGAAATTATTAATAATCTGTTCCTGATAGAGGTAGGCTCTGCTTCCTTCTCCCAGCCCGCGCCCCTGGCTGTGGAAGCTGGCAGAGGCCCCATTAATCACCCAGCTCTGATATCCTTGCCTGCTCAACAGTTACAGGCATGAATATAGTGCTCAGAAAACATATGAGAGATCGTTACAACACAGACACTATGGAGACATTATTTCCATTGTCAGGTGACTTGATGGTTTCATAATTTTCATAAAAGAAGTAGGCTTCAGACTCAGAGGAGTGATTAATAAAGGAACGCACAGTTGTAAGGTGGCAGCCGAAGTGCTCTTGTGATGAGCGGCTGAGTTCTCAATGAGCCTGGGCTGGGGCTTCTCAGCCCTGCCTCGCTAGGGCACACAGTAGGAACTCAGCTTCTAAATCTGCCCTCCCGCCCACATGGACAGCACCTCTAGTTGAAACCATGTAAAAAGATGCCTGTACTCTTTAAGAGGAAAGAAACACAAATGGGATCTTAAAAGATATTTTATTTTTAAAAAGTAGACTTATTTTGCCTGTGTGTATGTGAGCATGCGTACGCCTAGCGCCTGCAGAGATCAGAGTAGGGCATCGGGTCCTCTGTAGCTGAAGTTTTGGGTGGTTGTGAGCCGTCATGGGGGCACGGGAACCAAACCCAAGCCCTCCGCAAGGGTGGCCAAGTGCTCTTCACACTGAGCATGCCCTCTGGTTCCTTATTTTATTTTCGTTATGTGTGTTTGTACACACAGGCGCGGTGTGCAGACTGTGTATGTGCGTTTGTACACACAGGTGCGGTGTGCAGACTGTGTATGTGCGTTTGTACACACAGGCGCGGTGTGCAGACTGTGTATGTGCGTTTGTACACACAGGCGCGGTGTGCAGACTGTGTATGTGTGTTTGTACACACAGGCGCGGTGTGCAGACTGTGTATGTGTGTTTGTACACACAGGCACAGTGTGCATGGAGTCTGCAAGAGGCTGTTGGTTCCCTAGAGCCGGAGTCACAGGCAGTTGTGGGGTGCTGAGGACGAAACTAAGGGCCCCTGGAAGAGCACCACCCTTTCTTAACAGCAGAGCCACCTCTCCAGCCCTGACCAATGAAAGTTTGACTACCCTCCCGACTTGTCATTATCAAATATCTGTGATAGAAAGTTTGGCTTAAGAAAAATGAGGAAAGCTGGGAGGTTGGCCACAAACAGCAGGAAGAAGCCCCTTCAGGCGTGGCTGGGTCCAGGGATTCAAAAGAAATCCACAGGATCCTCTCATCTTTTTCGTTTGCTCTTTGCTCGAGCAGCTTTGATGCCAGTTGTGTCCTCTGGCTGTACTTCTGGTGGGGCCCCAGCACGCTTTTCTGCATGGCAGTGATTCCCCATGAGTGGGCACAGGGGCCTATGCCTCGGCTCTGCTTCGATTTTCTCCTTAACCCTGGTAACCTCTGTCTATCATGTTCTCCCTCCTTCAGTGAGAGCAGTGGCCTTTGATGCATTCATTGATTTATATCCTGGGTGCTGCCTGGTAGAGCAGCACTCAAATATTTGGTGAGCAAACATACAGGCCCGGGAAGTAAGAGTTTGTTGTCTTTCTTCCTCTTCTACACAGGGAGAGTGAGGTTCAGAGAGCAATAAACTCACAGCGGAGTGAGCTCACAGATGAGAGCTGAGGCTTGAACCCAGGTCTTTTGACCTCGGCCCTTCTGTATGTAAATCCTGCATGGGGACAGCATCTGAAGATTGTTCCTTGACCACCAGATGATAGGTAAAGAAGGGAACAGAAGCAGATCAAGCCTGTGATACCCAGACTCCCACCTCTGCCCTGGGTTCAGCGGGAATCTGCCAGGACACTGATGTCATTGGAACACGTCCATACCTTTAAGCAGCAGTCTGAGGGAAGATCTTACTGAATAAACACTAATGAATGGGCGTGACACACATGCTTCATGAGTCGGATAGAAGAGAGAGAGAGAGAGAAGCCAAGAGAGGGGTGTGTGGAGAAGAGAGCATAACCACAGCTCTTGGAAGGGAACGTGTTTTCTCCCTTTCACGGCTACACTGGAGTATCAGAGTACGGGAAGCTGAAAAAGACTGGCAGTGGAGCATCAAAAATCATCACCACAGACTCATTACAGAGTAAAGTCATTCTTATGAACCCTGCTTAAAGCTTTGATTCATCATGTGTGTATATATGTGTGTGTGTGTGTGTATACATATATACACACATACATATAAATGTGTATATATGTGTGTATATATACACACACACACACTTCTATATACACATATACATATATACATACGCACACATTATGTGTGTGTGTGTGTGTATACATATATACACACATACATATAAATGTGTATATATGTGTATATATATACACACACACACACTTCTATATACACATATACATATATATGTATATACATGTATATATACACACACACACTTCTATATACACATATACATATATATGTATATACATGTATATATATACACACACACACTTCTATATACACATATACATATATATGTATATACATGTATATACATGTATATACATAATGTGTGTGTGTGTGTGTGTGTGTACCAGTAAGAGACTGCAGCGGGGTACCCTACATCCAGCCTTCTGGGATCCAGAGTGGGGCAGGTGGGCAGCTCTAAGACTGTTAAGTCCCAAATTCCTGCTGTTATATCCAGCACATTGTTATAAGGGAACGATGGTTCAGGAAACTAGGCTGGTTAGGGCTTGACTGTAGCCTAGCCAGTTAAGCTGTCTGTTTCTCGCTCTTCCTCTGTAGGGCTGTTAAGAAATAAATGAGGGAAGGGGGAATTCACCCAGCAAATTAAAGCCTCTCCAGTGGCCATGCAGTTCTTCTCAGTGAGCCATTAGGTTTTTCCAGGAGTGAAGAAACATGCTTGGGGAGGCATCGGTGCCCAAGCCCTCCACGGGTCCATGTCACTCAGGATGAGACTCTTGGTTGCAGAGGTGACAGGATGTAACCCCAAAGTTCACTAGTCCTCCCTCCCCACTACACTGCAGCCGCGGAGCAGGCCGTACCATTACATGGCCATTAGACACACATAAAAGTGACGGCTATGGAGCCGATTAGTTAATTATAAAGTAATCGCAAACACACCGAAAGGAACATCTGTTTGATTTATTCTAATTACTTAAACATCCTTCAGATCTTCTTTCCGGGATGTAGGCCATAGGAGAATGACAGAGGCAACCAGCTGGGAAAGGGTCCTAAGAATACAGAACTACATGGTGTGGCAGGCAAGGACCTGGCCACTTGACAGCTTCTGTAGAGCCCCATGGGGCTCTTGGATCGAATCTCCCTTCAGACCTGTCACTCCTGACAGGCTGCTGGTCTGGTTCCCAGGGTGGCACGGGGGCCATGTGTGGAAGAAGAATGGCCAGGGAGACAGTTGCAAGAGCATAGCCAATGTCACTGTCCCTGCTCACGCCACCCCAAGTCCAAACACACCTTCCTGCATTCCCCTGGGGGACTTTCCTGGCGCTGTTGTGTCAAGAGCTAGGTGTCTTAAAACAAGAAACAGCAGAATGCTTTCTCTAGTGGTTCTGATGGGACAGCGCACCCTCTGCACGAAGGCAGGCTTTCTGGATTCTCTGCCAGTTTCAGGGCGTCCCAGGCATTCTAACCTCGGCTTCCAGCCTCACCCCACTCTCCTGCATATTTCCATCTTCATTTGTCACTCTGCTGTCCTGGAGTGAGAGTTCACCCTCTTCTGCTAAGATATCATCTGAAATAATAATCGTATCTGGAAACGCGCTGGAGTTCTGAGGTGCTAGGTGGCGGAACTCTAGCTATCTTTTGGACGAAAATAATTCAGCCCATAGCATTCTTATAATGCTTGCCACAGAACAAGCATTGCTGTACACTTTTTGAGGCACAAAGAAAACGAGACTGCTTCTGTAAATATTTTCTGGTGCTCAGAATATGCTAAAATAGCTGTTCTTGCTAGAGGTATCCTGGACTGTGTCCTCATCTGCGATACAGAGGAATTAGGGTCAAAAGCTTCAAGATGGTCTTTGCCCCGCTCCCCCTGGTGCAAGGATATTATGGATCAGACCAAGGCATGTGTCTGTTGAGTGTGCCTCTCTATCCGTGGAGCAACATATCAGCTGAGATTTCCAACACTATCCCAGGCTGGGCCGACTTGCCCAGTCTCCAGGGAAATCCCTGTGTCTGCTTCATCATTTCTGGAAGAATCATTATGGGACTGGGGGACAATACAACTCTGAAGTCAAATTAATGCCTCTCTCTATCTCTGTCAGGTACTGGGTTCCTATTCAGGAAGAAAGTAGCTTTAAAAACAGGAGTCAAGCCCTGCCCTTGCTAAAATTATCATTAGAGCAGTGTGGTCTTTGTGTTGGTAAGGTAAGAGTCACCGGATTTCTGTATGAAAGGTAAACATTGAGGTGGGATGTAGTTCAGTGGTAGGAAACTTATGCAGGCGTGCAAGGCCATGAGTTTGATCTGTAGCGCTGAAAGAGAGAATAAATTGTATGAACCAGGACTCTGCCAGAAAACTCTGGGAATGGAGAAACCAGTGACTGACAACATTTTCAGGTAAATCTTACAGCATGGTAAAGTTTGAGACATGCCAATCTTAGGACTTTATATAAAGGTTAAAACTTCTTGTGTCAAGGTAGACTCAGATTGCACTTCTGAGGTATAGCTTTTCATCACCTTTCCTTACTGACCTGGATCCCAGCTGTCATCAAAGCAATACACACCATCCTATGAAAACTTCACAGTCGGTCCCTTAGCTTGGCTCTCCTAGGGCTCAGGAGCCTCCACCTGGAGGAGGGACAGAAAGACTCTGTCAGATTTCAGTGCTGGGGACAGAAATGCTTCCTTATCCTCTGCTAGGAAGCCCACTATGAACAACAGCAGTAGAGTTTGCTCACTGTGGTAACCACGGGGATACCTTTTGCCTATCTCAAAGACAGAGAGCTGGGATGGGCCTGGCAGTCGGCAAGGGTGGGGATCTGGGCCAAACTGCACCCCCACACCCTTAGAAAGATTCCAGAGATGCCTGGGATCCTCTTCTAGCCAGTACTTGAGGCAGACAGAGATCTCCAGTCACTATTAGGAGATGGAGAGCAGGGACTCTGTAATGGCTGTTTTTGGTTGTCAACTTGACTACATCTGGAATGAACTACAATCCAGAAACGGAAGACACATGTCTTTGATTCCTTTGATTCAGATCTTGAGGCAGGAAGATCAGTGCCTTTAATGTGGATCCTGAGGTGGGAAGATATACCTTTAATCAGGACCATACCTTCTTGTGGAAGTCTACATAAGGACACAGAAGAAGGAAGCTTTTCTCTTTCCCTGCTTGGCCTCACCGTGGTAGTGCATCCATCTATCCTTTGCTAGGCATCAGAACCTACTTCTTCAAGATTCCAGCATATACAGAAGACCAGACGAGACATCCAGCCTCGTGGACTGAGCAGCTACTGGATTCTTGGACTTTCCATTCACAGCTAGCCATTGTTGAATTAGCTTTACTGCAACCTGTAAGTCATTCCAATAAATCACATATATATATACATATATGTGTATGTGTATATGTATATGTACATATACATATGTACATGTGTGTGTGTGTGTGTGTGTGTGTGTGTGTGTGTGTATATATATATATATATGATTAATTCTATAAGTTCTGTTACTCTAGTGAACCCTAATGCAATCACTAATGGTGAATTTGGACTGGAGGATTTCCTGAGAACCTTGATGTTCCAAGTATCACAGGTGTCCACGTGGCTTGGAGGTTCAGAAGCCAAAAGCTGACAGGTTCCTGTCTACTGCCTCTGTTATCCCACTGTCTCTGTGGATTATCCGTTGAATGGCAGGTGGGGTTGTTGACCGGCAAGGTGGAAGGAGAGCGAGCTAGTGGCCGAGAAGAGCAAAAGACAGGGACAACAGGCATAGCAAGATTTCCAGGCAGCCCAGAATGCTCAGGTGTGGAGGTGTGAGGTTTTTCCATCATTGTGCTGGCTGGTTTTGTTGCTGCTGTTGTCAGAAGCTAGAATTATCTGGGAAGAGGACCTTAATTGGGAGCATGCGTCCATAAAATCAGCTTGTAGGCAAGTCTGTGGGACATTTTCTTGATTAATGGTTGATGTGGGAGGGCCCAGTTTTAGGAACTACCCAGAGATTCCTGGCCACATTTTAAGTCCACATTCCCCGGAACTCGCCCAACCCTGACACCCCAGTTCCAGGGACATTTCCACCTTCTGTCACCAGGTATCAGAATAGTACTGCCACCCAGCTCTGTACCTGCCCCCAGCCCCCTGTCCTGTGTCATCAGCAGGGGACTGGTACTGATTCTCATATAACCTCCAGGGGACTTCAGGCTCTCTCTGCCTATGTCTCTCACCCTGCACACTCTCTCTCTCTCTCTCTCTCTCTCTCTCTCTCACACACACACACACACACACACTCAGAAGCAGACACTTTGTGTCTCACCCCACCCCCATAAACCTCTTGCGTGAGACCCTGCTGTACGATGTTGTCCCCATTTCTATCATGCCGGCCACTGTGAGCGGTGCCACCCCTGGGCAAATGGTCTTGGATGGCATAAGAATGCAGGCCGATACAGCTCTGGGAACACACCAGTAAACAGCATTTCTCCATGGTCTCTGCTTCAGTTCCTGCTTCCAGGTTCCTGCCGTGAGCTCCCATTTTGTCTATAAGACGTAATAAACCCTTTCTTCCCCAACTTGCTTTTGGTCAGTGTCTTATCACTGAAATAGAAAGCAATCTACGAAAATAGCTCCACAGGCTTGGCCCATGCAGCACTTGGGTTTGCCATGGAGGTTGCCAGAAAAAGACGCCATGTTTTCCCAAAGAAAAGATTAACGTGGTGTACTATGGACTCTAAATTGTTCAGGAAAGCTGTGCGTCCCGTTGAGTCCTGCGGGCAGACAAGGCAGGGAGGAGCCATATCGACAAGTGGGAGGCAGATCGGTGCCAGGGTAAGCAGGCAGCCAAGCTGAGAAAGCAGATGCATTATTCCTCTGCAAAGGGCATCCTCAGACAAGGCTGCCCAGGGAGAGCTCAGCGCTGAGGAGCTGGTGTCTGCTCTCTGCTATAACCAGGAAGAGTCTTGCTTCTCAGGACATGCGTAATCAGGCTTTTACGGACAATAGCTTCAGGTGGAAGCATGGAGTAATTATTTCCTTATGACTGTTTGTAGATATAATTGTGCCTTGCTGCTCAGGAATTTATGTTGGGAAAATAATTACGATTGGATTAACGGCATTGACAATCTTTTAATTCCACTCTCAACACCGTTTGTAGTGAAGCCTTGCTTCTTCCTTGCCAATCTGATGTGTCTGTTACAATAAGCATTTCAACTCAATTATCTCAGTAACAATCAAATTATCTTTAATATGATGTAATTACTTTTTTTTATTAGGCTAAACTGGGTATCCTGAGCTGTGAATGCCTTAGTATAGCTTTGAGAAGTGATTAAAACAAGCCCACAGGCCTCCCTAAGCTATGAGTATGTTTTCCAAAAGTCATTTAAAAACCCAGACCACTCACTCGGAGCCTGAAAACATCTCACCGTGGCAACTTCACTCCCTGCGGGGAACCTGCCCTCAGATTGCCGCCTTCCTGCTGTGGCCTTGCATGACCCAACACCAAGTCTTTACAACTGCAGAATCGGAGCCTTCCTTCCAGATGCTCCTTCAATCCAGCATGGATGGGCAGGGGACCTCTGTGGTGGGCTGAATCATGGGACTTGCAACGTCAAATCCAAGAACACTGAACAACTTCATTGTCGATCAGATTGAGCGTCCCCTGCCGTGTTCACAGGCTGAACCAAGTTCTAATCATCAGGACCTCTCCAGACTGTTAGCCTCTTTGGAGAGTAGGTCTTGCAGAGGTTAAATGCTAAACTGGAGATTGGTACCCTGAGGTTCTGGGGGTGGGCTCTCATGTGACTAGTGACCTTACATAAAAGGGAAATGTGTTTACAGCACAGAGGGAAGATGACACAAAGATTACCCAGAAAAGATGACCAACGCTTCTCTTGTAAGCCAAGGAAAGAGGTCTTCATTTTCCTCACATCCTCTTGAGGAAACCAGTGCTGCCCAAGCCTTGACCTCAGAATGCCAACCAACAGAGTTGAGTTGTTACTTTCCAGTCACGTCTGTCTGAGTTGATTCCCACAGCAGTGGAGAATGTGGCTCTGGAATCAGAGCTGTCTGCCTGAGTCTGAATCCCAGTCTACCTTCTCAATAGTGGGCATCGGGATTCTGTCTCAGTTTCCCATTCTGAAAAATGGTACTGGCAATAACATATGCCTTACAGAATTGTGTGGTGCATGTGAAGAGCTCAGTACAGAAGACTGTCAAGAATTCCCAACACTGTTAAATTGTGTACTCCACCAGGAACGGTTCATCTTCATCCAGTCTTGTAAAGGAGAGGCTTTAAGCTTTCTGTGAAGAAACTGAGGCATAGAGAGGCTACAGAAAGGGTGGGCCTGGCCCAATGTACATGACTCTTTGTTTATAACCAGAAAGTCTCTGCTCTGATCATCGTAGTTACTTTTCTATTGATGTGATAAAACACTGTGACCAAGCCAACCTAGAAAATGTTTAATTTTGCTTACGGCTTCAGAGGGTTAGAGTTCATTGTGATGATGGGAGGCATGGCAGCGGGAACAGCTGAGATCTCACATCTTGATCTGAAAGCAGGAGGCCGACAAAGAGCACGCTGGGAATGGCGTGAGTCTTGTGAAACCTCAAAGCCCATTCCAGTGACACACCTCCTCCAACGAGGCCACACCTTCTGATCTTCGCAAACTGATGATCAAGTATTCCAACGTAGGAGCCCATGGAGGCTGTTCTCATTCAATCCACCACACTCATGTTCAAGGGGAGCCCAGAATCATAGTGTCCTTTGAGGTAAGAAGTACGTTAGAGGAGTTATTAACGCCGGGATCACACAGACAGCAGCATGGCAGGGACTCTGAGGAGAGCTCAGGCCTATCAGGGCGAGTTAGGACTCTTAGGAGGAAGGAGGTTTCAACGTGCCTGGAAGTCAAGCTATGGCATTAGTACCTCAGTTCTGTGGTTGTCTCGGGTCCTTCCTGCCTCTGGCTTTCCTTGCTATATTTGTATGGCAGCTCGCAAAGATCTCATCCAGCTCTGAGCAGCACATGACTGCCAAGTCCACTCTCTGGCTGTGTCATTCCTTAAAGCCTGCTTCGGAAACTCTGGCTCCCTTCCCTCTTGGAGTAAGACATACAGGAGACCCCCTTTAAGAGTGTGCTTATAGGGGCTGGAGAAATGGTCCAGTAGTTAAGAGCACTTGATGCTCAGGCAGAGAACCAGTTTGGTTCCCAACACCCATACTGGGCTGCTCACAACTACTTGCAACTTCAGGTTCAGGGGATCCAATGCCCTCTTCTGGCTTCTTTTGGTACTGCACATAAGTACACACACACACACACACACACACACACACACACACACCCCAAAAAAATAAGTAAATATTTTAAATTATTGTGTCTGTTATAGGCTCAATGGTTAGGAGGACTTGCTGCTCCGGCAGAGGACCCGGGTTCAGTTTGTAGCAGCCCCCAGGGAGGCTAACAACCACCCAGAATTTCAGTTCTAGGAGATCTGATGCCCTCTTCTGGCATGTTCATGGTGCTTTTACATACAAGTGGAATAAAACACTCATACACATAAAATAAGTAATTTTTTTTAAAATGTACAGTTTAATCTATTTTCCTATGGTGTCCAAATATGGTATCACTGGCTACCTGTGGCTATCCCAAATGAAATGTAAATGAATTGAAATTAAGTAAAATCAAACATGCTCGCATTGTACCCCATACCTGTGTGAGACTAACGATGCCTATAGGAAATGCAGACACAGCAGTAGCTGCAGCATCTTAGAAAGGTCCTTGGGACAGACGACAGCTACCTGAGCTCCATAGACTCCTGCCTTGGAAGGACTGCCCACAAAGCACTGCAGGCCACTCCCCCTTATTTCAGGACCACCGGTTTCTGCTGGTTTTGCCTGCTAGAGATGATATATGAGGGCACAGGGAGCCTTTTGGTTTGAGGGACTTGTTTGGAGTGTGGACGGTTGTGGTGTTTCCAAGGGTGTATACATCTGTCCAAGTCATTAAATCGTGCATTTCTTTTGGGTGCAGTTTGTTCTGTGTAAGTCACGCTTCCAAAGTTTAATTTAAAGAACAAACCAACCTTCTTGCGAAAAACGTAAGGTTATTTACTTTTATTTTGTGTGTATGTGTGTGTGCCTACATGAGTTTATGTGCACCACAACTGTGCAAGTGCACGCAAAGGTCAGAGGGTGGCAGATCCCCCTACAACCTGAGTTACAAGCAACTGTGAGCTGCCTAGTATGAGTGCTGGGAACTCAACCCAGGGCCTCTGCAAGAGCAGTAAGTGCCCTTCAGCACTGGACCTTCTCTCTAGCGCTTCTAAGATTTTTTTTTTAACTTGCCAACATTTTAAAGAAAACCCCTTAGTCACAGCCCTACTGCACTAAAGCGAACTACTATCAGAAATTCTTAATTAGGTAGCACGACTACCCATAGCCAGAAAGCCCTGGGAAGGGGAGACTAGGTTTTCTTCTGCTCCTTCATTAAGTTAGAGAGAAGGCAGCCAACCCTTCAATCATCTCTAGATTGTACCAAACTTTCCCTCTAGGCCGGTCATGTGTTGTGTTCATTGACTTCTGGAAGGGTCAAAGGCAGAGCTGTGCACAGGGAGGCTTCCCGGGGCAAGTCTGAAGCTGCTGCAGGTGGAGGAGTTTCCAGTGTTGCCTTGCCAGGGAATCCTCGGATTGGTACTGAGAAAGCTTCCCACAGGAAGGAAATGGAAGCTGAGAATGGAGCTTCACTCTAAGAGAAGGTGGTGACATGGGGAAAACTGGGGTCCCCTTTGGGGTCTCTGGTCTCCCTAACACAATAATTTCAGAGTAGACTCAAACAGAAGCACAAGGACAGTTATATTAGAGTTTTAAAAACAAAAGCCCAGGGGTAGATAAGTTGTAAATCCTAGCAGTTTTTTGGGGGCAAGAGAATTGGGGGAAAGAAAACCGAACCATGTTATTAAGGTCAGACACATGGCAGGTGAGCAACCAAGTGGCAGGAGGAAGGCTTCAGAGAAAGAGTAGAGAAACCCCAAATGTTGGGGAAGCCCATGGTGTAAAGGTAAGCATACTTGGAAATGAGATAGAAAGAAGAGAAAGGTAGACTTACTGTGCTCCAGTAAGCTACTGAGCTAGGAACAGGGAATCTGGAAAGAAAAGGTACAGTGTTTGAATTAGATATTTTATATTTATTATGGGATCATACTCCTGTGTATGTGCTGTACGGGGAAAGGGTGCTTCCTGATGCCTTGCAGCACGTAAAGGACTTGCTTCCTTATACCTGTTAATATCTCTTTGCTAAAAACAATGGAGAAGTCCCCCAGATCTCCTCATGAACAGGCCATTTGTTTATGTTAATGCAGATGAAGGATCCCTATCACCATCAATGGCCAAGTGACCAGGGTTGACACCAGCCAGGATAGGTGACAAGTTAGCTGGCAGACCTTGAGAAGTGTTAGGTTCCATTCATTTGTATAATCAAGGCCTGGTGGAGGAAGGAGGGAGTTTTGAATAAATAAAGCACCTAGGGACTGAGGCAGGGGAAAGCCAGGCAGAGCCATGTGAGGAGGCCATAAGAGAGGATGTGAAATGGACCTCTGCCTAAGCTGCCAGGGTAGTGCATCCCTGAGAGCTGTCATTGATCATTATTAATATATCTCTGGACATAATAATATTAATATTTATTAACAGTACAGTATTCGTTAAAGGACTAATTTCACTTATCTTCTTATCATGGCTTAAGGGGAGCATATCTTCCTACAGGTGGTCCCTTGCCCAGGTCATTGATCCTCCATCCAGAACAGAGATTCTGTACTCTTAGCCAATTTTTTTTTTCCTACTCTAACAGAAAAGTCAGAAGGATTCTTTGAGGATAGGGATAGAATGTGAGTCTTTAATCCCAGCATCTTGGAAGTTGAGGCAGATGGATAACAAGGTCAAGGCCTGCACAAATAACTCAGTCAGACCTGGGGAGGGAGAGAGGTGAAGGAGGGAGAGATTGATTTAGGAATGTAGTTCAATGGCAGAGTGACTGCTTAGAATTCATCAGTGAGGGGCTGGAGCTCAGTGCGGGGTGCAGGTGGGGGTGTCTAACACGTGCTAATTCCCTAGTACTTTAAATCTATGTTATTTGTGGATAAAGCTGTGAACCAGTGAGTAGCATTAAAGGTGGAAAGAGGAAGTGTCAGCAAATGAAACTTGGCATGCTTGTGTATGTTCGGTGGGTGTGTATGTGTGTGGAGGAATAGCCTGTGTGAAGGCTAGGGGCTACATTCTAGGGACTATATTCAAGGACTGTGTGAGCTGAATGGAATGTAAAATGTAGACATATCTTTAATCCAATGTTAAGAAAGCATGGTGGTATCAAGCACCTTTAATCCAGTATCCATAAGGCAATGGTAGGCCACACCTTTAATCCCTAGATAAAAACAATAGAAACAGACACAAGAGGCAGAACTCAGAGGGAGCCAGTGTCACACAGGAGGTGACATCTGAGATGGATGAGTCAGAGTGAATGGCAGACAAAGTGACTAATCAGAGGAAGAGTTAGCAGAATGAGAGGACATGCCCAACTCTCACAAGAAACGGTAGACTCAGTTAAAGGTAGGCTCAGTTAAAGAGAGTTACATAGAAGACAGAGGATTCAGTTAACAGAGTCAGTTAAGAAGAGTCAGTTGAACAGTCAGTTGAGAAGCAGACTGAAGAGTCAGTGGAGAAGCAGGTTGAGAAGTCAGTTGAACCAGAAGAGTAAGAGTTCAGAAGGAGCTAGTCAGAGTGGCTCAGTCAGTAGTACGCTTCAGAAGGCTAAGGCTGAAGCCCTCTAGGTCTGGACTAGCAGGTTAAATGTTTTAGATTGTATGAATGCTGAAACCTACTAGTTCAAGGATTAAGACTAGATTGTCCAGAGAACAAAACACTTTAAAGGTCCTGGGCTCCAGGCTTAGAACCAGTGATTCAATTAGACAAAATAATAAACAGTTTTGAAGCTGAATCTACAGCTACATCTGGTAAATCTATATCTACATGTAAGTATGCATGTATATGTGTATATATGTGTGTATGTGTATATATGTATATATGTGATATGTGTGTGTTTGTGTGTGTGTATATATATATATGCTAAGGGTGTGTGTATGTGTGTATACACACACACACATATATATGTATATGTATATGTATATGTATATGTATATGTATATATATATATATATATATATATATATATAGCGAGAGAGAGAGAGAGAGAGAGAGGCTAAGGGTGTGTGTGTGTATGGAAAAGGGGAACAGGGAGCAAACAGGGATCATGTCACTTAACAATCAGAGAGGCTTTCCTTAGAGAACACCACCTGGCCTCCATGTTAAGGAAAGCCATCAGCCAGAAAATAATTGATGTTTTCAGGAAAATGCATCAGTAATTACTGTAACACCCACATTTGCAAAGCATTTAGCACCTTTGAGAAGTGCTTGGTAAACTGTAACGTACTGATCCTCACAAAAGCCCTGCCAGGCAGGTGTCAGTATCTCATTGTATAACCCTAGTTCCTCAGGAGCATCCTGTGACCTAGGGTACCACATCCAGGAAGTGACAGATGCAGATCTTGATGCTGGCACCTACCTGACCAGCTGTTTCTCAGCCCCCACCTGAGCTCAGATCCTGGTACCATGCAGGGGCTGTGGGAAGGGAGGGCAGCTCCAGTCCAGGTCCTTCAGGAATTTGTCTCCTCATTCATGTGGGTCCTTGGTATTGTGTATGCCTGAACACCATCTGAGAGCTTGTTATTGACAATTCCCACCATGGTTCTGAGGGTTGACTCTGGGTCTGGGAATCGGCATTTCATTGTGAGGTTTTAGTGAATCTGCAGGGCTGGTCCTTTGATGCTCTGGAGAGGAGCACCATGCATCAAGTGTCCACCTGGGTTTATTCTGGAGAATGCTCAAGACATGTCTGGCTGCTGAGTACGGAATACACTCAAGAGCCAGAACAGGAAGCAGAAGACCCAATTAGGAGATCATTGCAGTCACCTAATGGAGTCTCAGCAATGGACGTGGGTGACGTGGGCAGAAATGTTGAGAACAAGACTGAGGCCAAGGTTGGCTCTAGAATTTGGCATGGCCATTGGGTGGAGATGCTGACACTGGGGCAGGATACACCTGAATTGTGGGTTTGGGGTGATGAGGCAGAATAAATTGTGTGGATGTGAGTGTGTGCAGTCAGAATATTTTGATGCTGGTTTGATGTCAGTGAAGACATAAGGAGATGGGGAATAGTTGAAAAGCTAGATAGCAGGTAGGCAGGGGGGATAAAGAAGCAAACAGCCCAAATGAGGGTGGGGGTGGCAGGTGTCCTAGGATGAGACGAAGTAAAATGGTAGGTTGAGATGTAAACCCAACATTGTGTAATGAATGGAGCATGTACCAAGGAGATCTTGGGTAGAGTCCCAGCTCATTTGCCACATCATTGGCAAAGGTCAGGGTTTCCACATTTGAAAAGCTAAACTAAAGTCTGCGCTGTGGCTCTGGTGGGGATACTGTAAGAATTGAAGTCAAAACTCATTCAGGTGGTACGGTACAGTGTTTACCCTGCAAGCAAGGGGGCTTGAGTTCAAGCCTCAGAACTCACATTCAAAACAAACACGGTGTGGTAGATGCTTGTAATCCCACTGATGGGCGGGTACAGAGGAACTGACCTATGGAGCTTTCTAGACAGCCAACCTAGCCTACTTGGCAAGTTTCAGGCCAGTGAGAGCCCCTGTCTTAAAAAAAAACAAACAAACAAGGTGGGTATTCATGAATATGCATAAGGAACAACATCCAACTTTGACCTTTCTTTCTCCTTCCCCCCGCCCCCCCCCCCCCGCCCCAGCTCCCAGGATTGTGTGTTGCTATGAGCAGACCTTTTCTGTGTGCTGATATGAGGTCTATTCAATCAACCCGAGGAATTACTCTGAGTACGAAACCTTGAGCTCCTTGGGGAGAACCAGGGTCTTTATCCTCATGGAAGAGATAGGGACAGGGAGTGAGAAGTATGTGAACTCTGATACTCTGTTTTCAGAGTTCAGCTGTGCCTCTGGCTGGGCCTGGATCTTTGTTTATGGAATGAGATGATCCGTACCGAATTGGTCTTTACCAGATCCCTTGGGTGCAGGAATTATAATTGATTAAAAGAACTGGACATACGTCGTAGAATCCAGGAGGAAAAATTGAGGATTGCTGAATACCTGGAGTTAGGTCAAGGTCTGTTGTATGAAAACACCTGGTAAATAAAATAAATACGGTTAAATCAATGTACCCAAGGGAAATGGTTCTTGGACAACAGGGGTGATAGGAGCAGAGAGGTTGGGGACCAACTAAAAACTTAGAGAGCCTCACCATCAAACATTATCATTTCCTCTTCTACCTACAGAGAGCCGGCATCTGCAAATGTGTCCATCCGCAGGCCTGCAGGGCCCAGACCCCATGCCTCCCTAACTTAGTCATTTGTCATTCTGGGAGAGAGTCTAAGTGACCTGTTGTGTCTGAACCAAGTATCCACTCAGTGATAAGTAGAGAAAGACACCTAGCAGTGGCAGCTGAGAAATGAGGTGGGAGAGACTTAGAGGTTCCCTGTTGGGTGCAGCTGACCAGAGGACCCCCTGTGAAGTGGTTCAGGAGCTGCTGTTGTGACTCTCAGCAGGTGCTCAGTGGGTGGAGGCCACCCTCCCATACTTGCCCCTGGCAGCCTATTATTCAGTTCTCTTCCCTTTGTTCACCTGAACAGATGGTAAATCATTCGAGAGAGGAGCAGAAAGGGAAGAGAGTCAAACATAAGAAGCAGTTCTCAGTTCCATGGGGATGTGATCCCATTCCCTACCCTACTTGTGGTTCTCACAGGGATTTGGGGCAAATAATTTCAGTTATGTCACTTCCCTTAGTGAGCAGCGTGTTTAATCATGTTAATTTCCATATCCTGGGAGTCATATTCCTGACCAGTCGTGGTTCAAGAAGATTCACTCAGTTCTCTACAGAAGCAGGGGTACAGCAAGCTGCTCACTGTGGCCTCCTCCCTGGTCTTTGCTCCTTTTCTAGGACCCTACCAAGACAGATCATTCTTGAAAAAAAAAAAAAAACCAACCAGGTTTGATTAAGTCTCCAAATATATAAACGGATTCCACATTTCTGTATGATTTATTCATATTATGGTACACGATGTTGTACTATATAATACATGTTTTTGGTTAAATCCTTCCTCAAGGAATGATATTTCATTGAATGAGATGGATGCAGGTGGATCTGGCCAGGGCTGGCATACACTCTTGTCACCGCTTAGAGCATCCCCGCTAAATCAGGATGAGAGAATTAATTTGAAGTACAGACACATGTTGTCATTGCAACTAGAGCATTTCATAAGAAACCTACCATGGAGTGGTGGGTAGGAGAAAGGAGAGAGGGGAGAGAGACACAGAGAGAGAGAGAGAGAGGCTCTAAGTCACTGAGACAAGACACTTTGCCCACAACCCTGGAGAAGGAGACTTGCTTTTGATGACTGATCTCTAGTCTGGGCTCCAGCACACCTTTCGTGGCAGGAGGACAGCACTTTGTTATTGTTTTGTTTTGTTTTCTTCTGGAAGTATGGAGATTGATCCTGAGGCCTCACTCAAGTGCTCTACCTAGGTCTAGTACCAGATCTAGGACCAAATTTTCTTCTGACAGATTTATGTGTGCGTGAGTGCGTGTGCAAGCATTTGTGTGCATGTAGGTATGTGTACCACGTTCATATAGTGCCCAAAGAGGTCATCGAATTCCCTGGAAGAGGAGTTTCAGATGGCTATGAGCTGCCATATGGGTTCTGGGAGCTGAACCTGTTGTGCCCAGTGTTTGAAATCCCCCTCCTCCCCAGGCACCACCAGGAGAACACCAGTTCTGATGCAAAAGCAAGGAGCCTTTATTCTGCAGAGCAAACCAGTGCACTGGAGTCTGGCACCACCACAAAGACAGCCGACCCCGAGGCAGCTTCCTGCAAGGATTTTTAAAGGGAGCAGGGGATCTCTTTGATTGCTCAGAACCCAGGCACAGGATTGGCTCGTTAAATGTTACATGACAACAAGGATTTCTGGGAAAGTGAGTACTTGCCATTAAACAGAGACGTTTATGGGATAGCGAGTACTTGACATTAAATGGAGGAGCGGTTAGTGCCTTTACCACTAGGGGTGCTGGGCTTTTCAAACCTAGGTCCTCTGAGACATCTCCAGCCCCACGGAACAAAACGTCTCAGATGGTGTGTTTTCATTCTGCCTCTGAAACATAAGGCAGCTTGGATGTCTAACAGAAGAGCATCGGTGGCGTTGAGGTGGGTGTCTCTTCTGTAGTTCATACTAGAAGGAGTTCTTGCTTTATGTGCTGGCTTCAGAATCTTACTCTGTCGAGATGACCCTACTAGGCCTTTTCATTTTCTTCTTTAATGACTAAGAGCACCGGGCCTTCATGTTAACCTTAGAATACAGAGGCAGCTAAGAACTTCACAGCGGAGCTGTTGGCGTCACAGGGCCTTCTCTCTGCCCTCTGAGGTATTCCAGTCTTTGATCCATAGAGCATCAGTTATTCAGGTAGGCAGTCCTGCAGCCTTAGCTGAGAAAAGGCCTTTCCTAGGTCCCAGGCTGAGTTGCTAAGAGATGTGAGACAGAAAGCCGCACCTCTAGTCCCTTCTCAACCAAATTCACATTCATTTTCCTATTTGACATCTTTTTTTTTTTTTTTTTTTTTTTGACTAGAAGTTTCGACTAAAAATAGTGACCCAGTTACGTGCAGTGCCAGGAAACTCAACCACAGCTATGGTGAGAGCCGTTATCTTGGCCTTGCTCCACAGGCATCATTAGCATGCTCGTCACTCCCCAGCTGCCTCTGCCATGTCAGGATGATTGAAAACAAAAGGAGATAGTGCTAAGGCCTGGCAGGCCTTATCTAAGTGTTCAAACCCAATTCCTCCAGCACAGCCCTTAATTGCAAGATTATCGGGAGCCGGAAGACGAGAGCAATGGGAGAAGCTGGTTACTGCCCGAGCTGCAAGCGTTGAAGGGACTTCTGGTGTGGGGTCCCGGTGAGAGGGGTGTATAGAAGCGGGAGACATATCAGAGAGATGCAGTTTAGAGGGTGCAGATTTACTATAGATGGAGCATCCGGCCTGCTTCATAAAAGTTGGCGAGACACAAAACGAGTCCTTTTGGGGGCTTAGAGAGTCCAGTGGATTGGGATCCCTCTGAAAGTTAGTGCCAGGATGGTCTTGTTTGGATCTGGAATGTTCTTCAAAGGCTCACATGTTAAAGATTCCCAGTGTAACGTTCAGAAGGACTTTGAGGAAATATTTTTGTCAGCAGCTCCAAATGCTAATGCTTGTAGCACCCCAAGTTATTTTCAGGACATCAAAACCAGGATTCTTTTATTAATCTAGTTGGGCTTGTCAATCATCTGGCCAAGGGACTATCCCTAGAAAGTCAGGATTACCTTTAAGCCAGGTTAAAGAAATAGGCGGAATAATTATCCCGCTGATGAGATGTGTTTTTCATTCCCAGAATCCTGCTCACTAGTGCAGTCCCTATAAGGAGCCGTGAGTTTCAGCTGTGTCTGTCTGCTTTCCTGCTTTCTTCTCTCCTGTCCATTTCTCTCAAATGCTGGCCATCACCCCTTTTCAAGTATTTTGTGCTTTCTTACTTTTTCTTTAAAGGCCTATACCACCTCCTTCCCTGTGCTTGATGTCTGCATTGTGGGTAACCTCCAGGCCAGCTTAACTCAAATTGCAGGACTTTTTCCCCTTCTCCATTCTCCTCTTTTGGGGAGCTACTGAGATTTACAGTTTGATTCCCCTGGGGTTTCTTTTAAATTCTAATGAAATGGTCCTCTTTGAATAAACTCTGGCTTTACTTGACTTTCAAACTTCTCTTGCCTTTTAAGTCTGCAGAGGATAAGAACTCATTCCTGAACCTCTACACAGTATCAATTTCTAGAAGCATGTGGGTCTACAGCTGGAAAAAGAGAAATGCCATACCTGCCCTTAAGCTTGGCTCATGACTAATGTTCTTATTGGGAACAGCTCTCTCTGAAGGAGGGTTATCTGTGCCAGCAACTCCACAGCAAAGATCCAGTCTTGCTAGCATTCTTGAACTCTGCCTCTTGAACCCTGCACCTCAGACCACTTGACCAATTTGCCAGCCAGTTCTAGTGTCCTTCACTCAGCTGGTGAGGCTTCAACCAGACTCCTGGGTGAAGGACTTTTCCTTTCCCACATCTCCTCAAATGTCCCTGTCTTTATATCCTGCCTTGGCTGGATCACAAAGATTGTGTTCTAAATAATGGATAAATCCATTGGTGGAGACGTAATTCCATGGCGTTAGGAGGTACAGGAACGTAGGCGATGGGGACGAGTCGGAGGATGTGATTACTAGTGCTATGCCTTTCAAGGGTATGTCTTGTGCCTTATCCCACCTGCACCCTTCTCTTTCTTACCTGGCTGCTATGGGGTAAACAGCTTTCCTCGAGTACATTCTTCCACCATGATATTTCTGCCTTGCCACTGGCCTAAAAGTAGCAGTCAGCTGCCCAAGAAACTTTTAGAAGTAATTTTTCTCCTTCTAAATTCTTTCTCCGGATACTTGTTTACAGCAGTGAAGATTATTGCACCAGATGTGTGAGCCTGTCTTTCCTGAGCTCCTCCAGCTGTGTCTCGCTGCCACTCTCCAAATCCTTCTGGAGGCCTGGGGCTCTGGGAGACCAAGGGGAGGAACTTGCATAGACTTTGGTTTCTCATCCATTTGTAGGAGCCAGTTCTGCATCTACTGTTTAAAGCACAGACTTTAATGCACCTTTTCTTTTCTATCTTATACGGGAGACTCCCGCCCTTCCCTCCTCACATCCTCGGGACACCCTCCCTTCCGGAGGGCCTGCCTCATCTCAGTTAAGGCCTGGGGTTATGTGGAAGAACAGTGGGCAAAAAAAGAGATCTCCTTTGGAGGTCCACTTTCTCCTTTCTTTGGGGAGGGTGGGTCATTTGTTTGGCCAGAATTGGTCTTATTTAGCCAATATTGGTCAATGTGGAAAAGTGCATTTTCCATACAGACTTGTATTCCTGGGTCAGTTGTCTGGAACAAAAAGAAAATCATGATCTTTCCTCTTTTTGGACCAGCTGAGCAGAAACTTTCTGCAGAAGAAAAAAGAACTCAAACTTGCCTGGCAGCACAAGTACTCCTTTGCATATCTCAGCTTTTAGCTTTCTTCTTGCTTCCTCTAGCTGGAAATAGGGAAGAACTGACTGGGTGTTCCCCGGCACTGCCTTCTATGAAACGGAAATCAAACTGACTGGCGATTCAGTCACCCAGAAATGCTTCGTCCCAGGGAAGAGGCTCTCAATTCAGGGACCTAACCATAACCTGGGAAGGTAGGATGAGGAAAGAGGGAGAGAATCCTAAGATTAGATTTAACCACTGGCTCAGCGATTTTCTTTTTCCCTCCAAGGCTTATTCTTTCTTGCCTGCAAAATGGGCACGTCTTATTTCCTGGAGGCCACATTTTCTCCTTTCTGCAGCTGGCTGACCTTTTGCAGCTCCTCAGGTATTTCCCACATACCAGCCTTAACTATGTCTGTAAGCTGTTCCTATGAGAGGCCACAGCAGGGCCCAGGTTTGGCAGGAGGACTGGGGGCTAAGGCTAGAGTTGCTCTCAGCTTCTTGATTACTGGTGCTATTCTCCTTCAAGGCTGCCACCCAAGTGACCTAGGAGATGCTCACAGCCTTTCCAGGGATCATGATCTTAGCATGGATAGTCCTCCGTGACACCCCACACACCAGTGTTAGGTCCCCATAGTGCTCAAAGCACTTCTTTCTCTCAACCTGTCCTTATGCTGTGGATATAGATAAAGAGCAGGTACTGAGGTTCTGAGCCCAGGTCCGCCCTGGGAGCCATATATCTAAGCATTTGATGCGGGACTCTCCCCTCTTCTGGCCACCATGCGCCAAGGATGGCGGGGCCGCTCACAGAGCGTAGTTGTGAATGAAATGACATTGTCATCAGTGTGGTGACAGAGACACAGCTCCGCACTGCCACCTTCAGCAGCCCGAGGAATTTTCGGTTTTAGGGTTCTAGACTCAGGCTAAACCAGAATTTGTGGCTTTCATGCTAAAACAACTTGAGTTCGTAAAGCAGAATTAGAGGTTCTATTGGAGAGATTTCGATACAGGCTGAAGTATGAAGGCTAGGGAAACGGAGAGACTTACGGAGAACACCGGTACGGGCTGCTCGAGAGAATCACAGCGCAGTGTTTCTGCAATCGTTATATACAGGATTTGAGTGCGGTTCTGAAGTTAACATTTTAAGGGTGGCCAGGAGCCTAAGCGAGATCTCTGGGTAGCCTCTGAGGGGCACATGACAGGATTAGAATTGAGAATATAAAAATCTAATCTACAGGGATCTAGAGGGGTGAGGATGTCTTCTCTGTAAACAAACCTCAAAGTTTTATTTGAGATTTTCAGGCATATCTGGGGAAAGAATGAAGCCCTACTCAAGGTCATGGGTGTTCAGACCTTAAATCTGGGTCACTGCTACTTTCACTAAAACATCTATACAGGAAAGGAACATCAACCTGATGCCAGTAACTTGCATAGCTAATGTTGATTTTGCTGCAGTTCTTACTTGTCAACTGGGGAGATGTTTTCATCAGATTCCCAGATGAGGGGCTTCTATTTGTTCTAATGCCCCCATGATTTTCCTGTCTTTCCATCCTTCCTAAACATGATGTTGGTAGATTTGCCTTCAAAATATATAAAGTAGGGGCTCGAGAGATGGTTCAGCAGTTCATGTCTCTCTTACAGAGGACCAGAGTTTGGCTCCCAGCCCTACCACCCGTAACTCTAGCTCCAGCCCTACCACCCGTAACTCTAGCTCCAGCCCTACCACCCGTAACTCTAGCTCCAGGGAATTGGAAAGGCTCTTCTGGTATTCTTGGGTACTGACTCTCATACACACATACCCAAAACATACATATGCACAGAAAGAAGAATGATAAAGGAACCCTTTTTTTTTCCTATACAAGACTCTCATTTTATTATTTTTTTAAATTGGAAATAGATTCTTTCCTCCCACAATACATCCCAACCACAGCTTCCCCTCCCTCTACTCCTCGAAACTGCCCTCCACATCTCCTCTTCCCTGATCCCCTCCCCCTCCATCTCCCATCATAAAAGAGCAGGTCTCCAAGAGACAACGACTAATCAGGACAAAACAAAATACAGTAAGACACGGCAAAGCCCTCACGCCGAAGCTGTGCAAGGCAACCCGACAGGAGGAGGAGAGTCCCAAGAGCAGGCAAGAGTCAGAGTCACACCCACTCCCACAGTCAGGAGTCCCACAGAAACACCAGGCTCATCCACAGCATATATGCAGAGGACCCTGTACAGGACCATGAAGGCCCCGTGGTGGCCGTTTCACTCTCTGTGAGCCCCTGTGTACCCTGCTGAGTTGGTTCTGTGGGCCATCTTCCAGTGCCCTCCATCCCCTCCGATTCCTACAGTCTTTCACACATAGACATACACGTGCACACCAAGAAAAAAATGATAGAAAGAAATCTTTAAAAATATATAGGCCCTACGTTATCGAGCATATGAGAAAAGAAAGGCAAAGGGGGGCTAATTATTGAGAATGGGCACTGATTGTCTTTACTGTTGAGAATGCTCGAATTTTCCCTAATAAAAAGCAAAACACAAATTAAAAATTAATAATTGAATGGGAATTCTGCGTTCACCCCCCACTGTCGTTAATTAACAGCTCGTGTTCAGAATAAAGGCGGCCGGAATAGCAATTTTCCAGGCTTTCTTAATTCAGTTTACTTGTTAACTAATTATTGATTCAGAGCAGGATACACGGAAGCAGAAGTGCTAGGCCAGGAGAAGCATTTTCTAGAAGATGAGCTGGAACTTGGTGCTCTATTCTTTCTTCTGGGGCTGCCAGGCAGCCTTGCTAGGGAGAGGGTGAAGGTGGTAAAGGTGATACTGAGATACTCTGAACACCTGCTAGGCATTCCTGTCTGTCCTCATGGCAGCCCCACAAGGTGGCCACTGTCACCAAGGCTCATAAAGCAGAATCTGTGGCTAAGTGGGACCAAGAGATGCTCTTTGACAGTATTTGAAGCTCATTCTCTCCAGTTCTCATCTTGCCTGATGACCTGCCCCACGTTGCCCAAGTGGTTCTAATGTGAGCTAAAACATCAGGTCTTGCAGCCACCACTCTGTGTTCAAGTGAAACCATTTCCAGAAGCATCTGTAGGTCCTATGTTCCTGTTCTTGAAAATCTTGGCCTTTGAGACTGTCTCTGCGGAAGAGTCCACACACACTAGAACCTATAAGCTCCTGCCTTTGGAATTTCCCCCCATCTTATTTAGAATGCAGTCTCAATTCCTGGTCATGGCCTATAAGCTCCCACAATGATCTGGCTTCTGATTACCTCTGTGACTTCTCCCTTCTCCTTCAGTCTAAGGGCCAGTGAAGGATGTTCTGGCCTGCTGGTCCCATTGGAACAATTTCTGGATTTTCCAGCTCATAAACTCCTTGATGAACCTCTAGGAATCTATAGGAGAGGTAATAGTAATAATAGTAGTATATAATATATATAGTAGTATATATTATATATTATATAAATAATATATATATAAAATATATATATATTTATGTATGTGTGTGTGTGTATATATATATATATATATATATATATATATATATATATATATATATACTGGGTGTGGCTCCCTTACTCTTCCAGATCCTTGGAGACCTGGACCTTCTGTATGGACCTTTCTGGGGACTGGTGTTCAGAGAACCCTCTTCTGAGGATAACTGACAGATTGGTGTTGGATGTATTCAAGAGTGTCAGGGCTCTGTGTGCCAGCTCTGAATGCCTCCAGAGAAATAGGTCATCTCTGTCATTATAGGATATTACATCTAACCTGACATATATTAGGAAACGGCCATAAGACTCTCTTCACTGTCAACAGCCCTGACCACTCTGGATCACCTACTATGCCAAAGGCTGTTATTCTTCATTTTTATATTCCGAAAGTGTACACAGGGAAGGTCACTGTGCCTCTCCTATGTCTGGTTACCAGTACTCCACCCAAGAAGTGAAGTTGGCCAGATGTTGTATAGAGGAATGAGGCCTAATGACTTTGTTCTAATTCTGACATTCAGTGGCTATTAAATCTTGGCCACTCACTGTCTTCAAGATAGAAGCCACTCTCCTCACACCAGCGAGACTGTTATGAAGGCCATTGGCATAATTTGTAAAAGGCCATAGGCTGAAGACTGTGTAGTATTTCAGGTTAAATGTCAGAAATGCTCTTTGTATAAATGCATGAAAAGCACCTGCATCTCATCCTTGGGAACAGATAGTACAGAGGGAGGAAATCAAGACATAAACATGTGACAGTTTCTATTAATTGTAAGGGATTTATATTTCAAGGTAGAATAAGCCATCGACCCAAGAGTAATGGACCTCATGAGCCAAGGCTTAAATTACATGGAAGCAAGGAGTATAATTAGTGTGACCTTACAATTTATCATTCAAACTGAGACACTGTTGGGAGAGTGTTCTCAGAGTGGAAGAGAGCACTCACTGCAATCAATACCAAGGCAATGGGTGCAAACAGGAGCTGACCTGGGAATAAAGGGCCAGGAATCTGTCCCTTCATTATGGTGCACACATATGCATGTTTAACACATCTCAGGGAGCTTCTGCCATCCCCAGTCATGTGCCTTTGTTGCACCATCTAGGACTTTGAGAGTAGAGTTTCCACAGAGGATCCTGCATATACATCTGAATATCAGAATACGAATCCTGGAAATTGTTTTCACCTTAATTGGGATGCAGTTTACATTCTTGATTGTGACCAACAAATTCCTATCGCTGTCTGACTTCTGACCACTTCTCTGCCTCAAAACCTCTTTATTTCCTTCCCACTAGACTCCTGTCTGAGTAAGATCCTACCTTGAGCCATTTGAGTTTCATTTTTTCCCTGCTTAGGAAATTTCTCTTGAGGTCTTCAGCCAACGTCCCGGCTTCTTAATTCATGTTTTAGTTTCCATGCCTGTCTCATTTTTGCTTTCTTTTGCTGTTACGAAACACCATGAATGAAACAACTTGGAGAGAAAAGGGTTTATTTGGCTCACACTCCCCTATCACAGTTCATCACTGAGGGAAGTCAGAGCAGAAACTCAAGGCAGGAACATGAAGGTAGGAACAGAAGGAAGCAGAAGCCATGGAGGCTTACTGGCTTGTTCCCAATGGCTTGCTCAGTTTGCTTTCTTTTCTTTGTTTGTTTGTTTGTTTGTTTGTTTCTTTCTTTCTTTCTTTCTTTCTTTCTTTTTTGAGACCAGGTCTGTCTATGTAGCCCCAGTTCTTCTGGAATTTACTATGTAGACAAGGCTACCTTTCAAGAGCTGGGATTAAAGGTATGTGTTACCATTCTTGGCCTCTTTCTTAAAAAAAAAAAAAAAAGTTTTATTGAATTTGAATTACATCTCTGTATGTGTCGTGGGTGGGTATATGCATGTGTGTGCAGTGCTCACAGATATTAGAAGAGGGTATTAGATGCTCTGGAGTTGGAGTCTTAGGTAGTTGTGAGCTACCTGGTGTGGATGCTTAAGAACTTAACTAGGGTCCTCCTGGAGAACTGTGCATGGTTTTAACTGCTGAGCCAACTCTCCATCCCCACCAGCTGGCTTCTTATACAGCCCAGGAACACCTGTGTGTACCTCCCACAGTTAGTTTCCTGGGCCCTCCCAGATCAATCATTAATCGAGAAAATGCCCTTACAGGCTTGCTCACAGGCCAGTCTGATGGGAAGCACTCCCTCAGCTGAGGATCCCTCTTCCCAGATGACTCGACTGCACGTCAAGTTGACAATAACTAACCAGCACTTAATAATTAACTCATTCATCCTGACCAGCTTCCTGCTCCTTTGCATTTCTGTCCTCAGAGCACTGAGCAGCAGACAATATACTTTTTCAACTTTCTTTTCAAGGTAGTTGTTTAACAGCGATGCACACAGACAGAATTTTGCTGGGCATTGCCTCCCTAAAGCATCTCCATGTCTGAAACAAGCCTGGCCCATGGGAAGCATGGTGAGCGATGCGGTGGTATGCAGTCAAGCCTCTAACACCAGAAGATGGGGGATGTTTTGACACTCACACAGGTGGTCCAGGAGAATGGGGGCTGGGAGGGAGAGAGAAGAACTGAGGCAGGGCCTTGCATGTGGAAAGGGCTTCTGGGAAAAGCATCAGGAAGGCGGTGTACTGCGGTCCCTGCAACGATATAGTATGTGCTTTGTAACTCCTGCCAACACTCCTTTTCTCTCTGTTTCACTGCATTTTAAAAGGAGTAGGAAGGAATTATCCTGGAGCAGGGGTCTATAAAGGTTTCATGCCATGGGCCAGATTGTAAATGTCTCAGCTTTTCTGAGTCATACATTCTCTATGACAACAACTGAAGTCTAGTGTCTCAGTGCAAAAACAGCTCCAGGGAGCCCATAAACTAATGGATGTGGCTGTGTTCCAATCAAAGTTTATTTACGCCAAGAGGCAGCAGGTCACATTTGGCCTATGGGTCTTCGTTGCCAAGCCTTGCTGTACAATAGCAATTCCCAAAGTGTCTCCTTTGAAAAGAGTTCAAGTCAAATTGGGAAACATGGAGCTCAATAGATGACTTTATCCCAAGACTTCTGAGAACCCTGACTTTGTTAATGAACTCCATGACTTCTCAGGAAAGGTTGTACACCAGGGGCTCTTCTGACCACACGCATTTTGTTTGAGAGTATATTGTGTTGAAATAATGTTTTGAAGAGGGAGAACGAGTTCTCCAGAGAAATGAAACCAGTAGATGACTAGAGAGCCTGGTGTGTAGGGGTCAGTTTGAGAGACTGGCCACAGAATCATGGAGGCTGAAGTCCCTTGCCCTAGAAGCATGAGGCTTAGGATAGCCATTGGTGAGATTCTAGTGTAAGGCCTGGACAACAGGGCCTCCATGGTAGAAGACCCAATCTTAACTGAAAGCCAGAGGGCTAGGAGTTTCTTTGTCCAAAAAAGAGGGTTGGGAGAGATGATGGCTTAACTCAGTAACAACGCAATGTCCGGTTCCCATTTTTCTCGTTTGCACCCCAATATAGGATATAAGATAGGATGATGTCCAGCACACTGATATGACAAGTTGTCCCCATTAGTTCAAAAGCCAACTGCTCGTGTGAACCACTTTAAAGACTGCTCAGAAATGATGCTTTTCCCAGTAACCCAGGAGTCTTGGCTACATTGAAGGCATCCTTAGCACAGTTAAGCTGATGAATAAAATTAACCATCAAAGTCCAACCCTTTTCAGCTTAGCACATGTAGACTTCTCCTCCTCCTTCTCCTTCTCCTCCTCCTCCTTCTCCTCCTCCTCCTTCTCTTCCTCCTCCTCCTCCTCCTCCTCCTTCTCCTCCTCCTTCTTTAAAGACTGATGTATTTTATCTTATGTATACAGGTGTTTTGCCTCCAAGTATGTCTGTGCATCATATGTGTGCATGTAGAAGTCAAAAGAGATGTCATTCCCTGGAACTGGAATCAGAGACAGTTGTTAGTATCCATGTAGGTACTGGAAACTGAACCCAGGTCCTCTAGAAGAGCAGCCAGTGCTCTTAACTGCTGAGTCTTCTCTCCAGCCTCTATAGACTTCGTCTTACACCAGATGGATAATTTTAACCTTTAACCACAGACGGTGAAGCCATTAATTCAACCTATCATGATACAACCATCCCACTTGCACATGAAATATCAATCCTTCCTCTAGAAGAAGGAAAGTCCTTGAGTAACGTTCACTCTTCTATGAATAGCTTGGACCTTAAATGCCACAATGTAAAGTCTACAGTATTTACATACTGATAGAAAGTCAATGCATACACACACATACTCACATAAAAAAGAAGGAAACACTTGTGATTACTGTAGTTCTCACTTCTCTGACTAATCATATGATCAGAGCTTGTATTTATGGCTAGTTTCTTCTACTACCAATTCTATATTCCTGCAATCTTGCAAGAACCTAGGTGGGGCAGCTTTTGGTTTTATTCCCAAAGGGTCCGGCCCATTCATGGATTGGCTTTTCCACTAATCTTAACCATGGAACACAAATACTAACTATATTAAATCACTAACACATACTCTAGGGAGCTGCCAGTATCTCGCATATTTTTGTTGTCAGGAAATAGTCCAGTTTCTCCTTAGCAATGTCAATCATCCCAAGCAACACTGCAGTCTCTTCTTTCTTGTAGACTCTGACTTCTAGGAATCCCAAAGTAGCCTGGTGGCAATCATAAATTCCAGTTCAGTGGAATCATGATATCTCCTGACAGAAGCATCTTTTTTCGTCCAGGGTTCAGCCTTCTAGGCTCACAGATGTCTTATACTGTATGCTGTATGTGTGTACTTTATAGAATCATTGCAGGTCAGGTCTGAGTCTTCTCTTACTCTGTTCACTGTAATAAGGAAACCCTTGTGAAGCCATAAATGCAGACTGGGAAATAGAAGAAGACAATTCAACAAAAACATAGATCACCTCCCCCTGTGATTTACTGTGCCTTCAGTCACACGTATGCCATTTTAATTTGAAGATTAAACATTGCTGCACATTCTCAACTGTATGGCTTAGTGGGTTAATAAGAGTCATGAAGGGTTGCTCAAGGCCCAAGGATCTTGGTGGTGATGGTCAGGTGTTCCATCTCTAAAGCCTATTAGCGGGCCAAAGGCTTCTTCTCAGGAAGGGAGCAGTTGTCCGTGATTGTGAGCAAAATCTTGTCTAAATCCTAGAGACTTGAATTTGTAATCAACATATGTCTCCACGTAGTTCACATGTGTCACCAAGACATGTTCAAATATCACAGGATCTGCTGGACTACATGGAGCAGATTATCAAGCAGTTTGCTAAACAGCCTGGGCCTGTCACAGAGCCGCCTCTTGTTCTGAATCCAACCTGAATATAGCAGCTTAGTTTGGCATGGCAACACATGCCTGTAATTCCAGCCACTAGGGGGCTCAGACTGGAGAATAGAAAGTTCATGAGCTGCCTCCACTGCAGAGTGAGTTCAGACTGGCCTGGACAATTTCTCAAGACCGCATCTCAAAACAGAAAAGAGAGACGTAGCTCATTGGCAGAGTACTGACACAGTATACACAAGGCTCTGAGTATGCTTTGGGCCTCAAAAAGGAAACCTATCCAACCAAACCAAAATGTGTAGATCAGAAAAACACGCAGATGATAAATATGTTCCCCCCAAAATCCAAAGACACCCACTTGGTTTGTATCAGTTTTTGGTTGCAGGATGAACCAGATACAGCTTTTACCTTAGATTGAACAGTTCAAAGTACTACAGTCAGACATATTAACACACACCTTTAGCATTCAAGGCATAAAGGCTAGCAGATCTCTGTGAGTCTGTGGCCAGCTTGGTCTAGATAGTGAGACGTTGTCTAAAAGAAAAAGTATCACATCTCTTCGAATCCTTAGATATTACACTGAAGGAGAAGGCCAGCCAATTTTACTGAATTACTTCCCATTCTTTAATGTGTAAATATCTTAGGAGTAAATCTAGAGCAGCTGTCATTACATACCCACTGAGTATGATTGACAGGATACCATCAAGGTCATGGCCCAGTGAAGGCAATCAAGATTCCTGAGGACAAATCATGACATGGGGTTGGAGAGTTAATGTGC
Organism: Cricetomys ansorgei; assembly: GCA_026225945.1. Lineage (NCBI taxonomy): Eukaryota > Metazoa > Chordata > Mammalia > Rodentia > Nesomyidae > Cricetomys > Cricetomys ansorgei. The sequence continues at coordinate 1,055,475 of JAMJFZ010003200.1, forward strand.
CCTGGAAGGGGCCGGTGAAGGTGGGTTACGGGCCTTTCTAGCTGAACGGGCCTCGCAGCCAAGGATGAAGCAAAGGCAATTTACTAAATCACTAGCTGTAAGCTGGGTTCTAAGAGATGTGTTTATTTGCTCCAGGAATGCAACCGTATCTGATAGAGCAGCTACAACAGCAGTCACTCCTTGGTTAAGCCTATGATGATCCTCTCTTATTTGGTGAAATTCGTCTGTCTTCTGCAGAGGTCAGATAAAATTGTTGAGTGTGCAAGTGGTGGGAATCAACATTTCTTGCATCGTTCAAGTCCTTGCAAGTGGCACTGATCTCTGTCACCCGTACTGGAATGCAGTGTCGCTTCCAATTTACCATTCACCCAGACGGAAATCATTCAAACGGCTTCCCCCAACCTCCTTTCCCATTATGGGCTTCACAAAAGGAAGGATTCTGCTTAGCTGTTGAGTGGCTCTTTTCTAATTATGCATTCCGAAGTTGGGGAAATAGCCACGACATGGCTTAAGGGACAACCCTGGACTCACTGTAAGAAGAATCAGAGCTACTATTGCTGCTCTGACTTCTCTAAGATCCTGCTCTAAGAGGGTGGCAAAAGGGATATTTTCAATCTGCTGGGATCAATTTCAGTTTAGAATTCATGTCTAGTATGCTTGAAGTGATCTTTTTTATTGTTTTTTTTTTTTAATATTTCTCTTTAGTGTGTGTGTGTGTGTGTGTTTGAGTGCAGATACCCACTCATAGAGGGCAGAAACCAAATCTAAGAAACGGTATCCCCTACTTTTAAGTAGGATCTTTCTGAATCGATTAAAATAATTAAGACAAGCCCTGCAGGTTTCTCATTAAGACTGTCTTCACAGATGACTCTAGATTGTTTCAAACCAACAATTGAAACTTCTGTCTCAGGGCGAGGGGTGATCTCAAGGAACGGAGACTCCAGATCGATGTAAAAAACATGAGGCTTTTATTATCCAATGCATTGGGGTCATCTCTCACGTATCCTGGAAGTCAGAATAGGAGACAATGACCCGGAGGAGCTTCCGGCTAGAATTTTTAAAAGGGAGCAGAGAAGCTCTCTGACTGGTCAGAACCCAGGCACTGGATTGGCTCTTTGGCAACAAGGAGTTCTGGGAAAACAGAGAGGTTTATGGGATAGTAGCACTAACATTAAATGGAGGAGGCTAATGCCTTTACCACTAGGGGCGCTGGACTTTTCACCGCCACATTTGTCTTTGATGTCAAATGTCACCACTCAGCTCCTAGCACCATGGGATCCGTGTACTCCCACTTGTATTTAGGTTTGTCAGCTCATGTCTGTGGTTCTTACCATAAGAGCTGGCTTTGTAGGGAAGAGTGGTCATTGAGTCTTCAAGGATGCTGGGTACCCTCACAGATTATTTCCCAGAGTACTGGTGATCCTGTTTCTGGCCATTCCTATTATGGGTTAGTAGATCTGACATAACACCAACATCACCATGATTTTGAATCTCTTCCTCTGTATTAAGATAAGGGGTACTGCATCTTCAACTTGTTCATGGTGGGCCTCATTCTGCTTCACACTTTAGCCAACATCGGTGCTGGCATATGCTCTGGTTTCTCAAGCATCGATATTAAATGAAGAACACCTCCACATCATTCACTATAACTTGGTCCAATATTACCTTCCTACTACAGTCACCTTAAACCTTAATATCTATTTCTACACATATACTCTAGATGTCTGCTTTTACATGGTAGAAAAATCAAGTATTTCTTTGGAAGGCTGTGTGCTTCTTCATGGGTGTAGTGATTTGAATGTTATCGGCCCCTGTATGCTTATATATTTGAATGCTTGATCTCTACATGGTGGAACTGCTTTGAGAAGAATTATAAGGTATGGCCTTCTTGACAGAGATGTCAATGGAGGTGGACTTTGAATTTTCAAAAGCCCAAGCCAGGCCAAATCTCTCTCTGCCTCCATCTTACAGGTAAGATGTAAGCTCTTAGCCACCTCTCCAGCACTATGCCTGACTGCTTGCTGCCATGCTTCCTGCCATGATGACCATGGACTAACCCTCTGAAGCTGTAAGCCAGCTTCCAATTAAACGCTTTCTTTTATACATTACCTTGGCCATGGTGTTTCTTCACAGAAAACAGAAAAGCAAAAGCCAATGGGTCTTACTTTGCATTTCACCTTTAGAGGCTGAGGGCCTTGAGTCTAACTATGGCTTTGAAAGTATAGGAAGATGGTGAGGATGACTCTTCAAGAGACATTGGTATGGTCTTGCTTGTTAACTGCTTCAGGGAAGGTCATAAACTCCTCATTAGATAATACTAATCCTCTTAGAGAGAGGTGGCAAAATAGGGTGAGGGAGGTTACCTCTGGGTCTGGAAAAAGACTTTTTTCTGGGGGTTGAGAGTCCATTCTCATTGGTATAGAATGAGACTCTCTAGGAGCTCGTCAGTGTCCCTACCTTATCCTGTAGAGCTGGGAGTTTCATTTGCAGTGTAATTGAGATCACCAGGGGAAGAAATTCTCTTTTGGCTTCCAGCAACATCTGTCCTGGAGGCAGATCTTAAGGTCACACCTAGACTTGGATGCTTGATTTCAAAATTCAGATTTCCCCAGTGCATCATTTTCTTTCCTAACGTTGCTCCAACAGCACAGGGAGCAGCCAACAAATGATACCCTTATGTTGAGTCATTTCTAAAAATGTTCAAGAGCGTCACGTAGAGTCGTTTAGCTCTTTGCTTTTTATAAGCAGCTGATGAAGACGATCCAGTGATGAAGTGTTTGTACGCATCTATAAATAGGCATGCCACGGACTTGGGCACTAGCTTTACTGCTGGAAATAGAACCATTAGGTCTTTAAATCCAATCATATGAGAGAGCAAATTCAAGAAACACCGGGACAATTTCATGAAGCTTACCCTCAAAGCCTGTTCTTCTAGAGCCGTTCTAGTTCAAAAATCAGGGTTAGTCAGTATTCTCCAAAGAAATGGAAGTATCAGGATACCAAGATGTGTTGATGTTGACTAGCTTTTCGTCCCTATGAAAATGGATGTAAGGTTAAGTGGCTCATGGTTTGAGTCCCTTCTGCTTCTGGTCCAGTGGAGAGGCCGAACATCAATGATGGGAGTGTGTGGCAGAAAAGGTGTTTGCCTCACGAAGATAGAAAGCAAAGAGAGAGGCAGGAAGACCCTGCTGGCCTAGCGTCAGTCATCTTCATTTCCAGTCATCTAGCATCTAACATCCTTCCTCTGCACCCTACCTCCTAAAGAGTCCAGTGATGTCACAGGCCGAGGAACAAGCCATGAACACATGGGCTATTGGAGGTATTTCACGTACAAACTCTAACAAATACTTGTCATGAAGGATTATCTCACACAGTCATCGAGGCTGAGAAACCCTGTAACGTGGTGCTGAAGACATGGGAGAGTGAGTAGTTAATGCTGTGATCCCCACTTAAATCCCAGAAACATGGATGCCGGAGAAGATCCCAGCTCTAGAAGAGAGAGTGAATTCATCCTTCCTCTACCTTCGGATCAGTTTGGTAGGTAAGACGTTCCTTACCCACTTTGATGAGAGCAGTCTTCTTTACTCGGTCTCGTGATTCAGGGTTAATTTGCTGTGGGAACACATGCAGAATGTTTGACTAGCTAACGGAGCACCCTTTAATCCAGTCAAGTTTGGTGCACAAAATTAACCATCATAGACAGGCTGCTGTCATAGGTGCTGCTCTTACCCATATCCCTCAGTACCAGCCGTCCCTGTGGGTGCTCATGCCGTTCCACTTCAAGGGCTCAGCTTTGCCTGGGGACTCTCTTCTTGCTGATTTAGAGACTGGTCACAGAATCAGGGACTTGCTAGTCCTGGGAGCTCCTGATGACGAGCAATTGGGTAATGACACTCCGGATTTTTGCTCCTTGCGGGTGAAGGGGAACAAAGCTGAGATATTTGAAGCACATCTGTGATGGTGTTTTCCACACACGGTCTTGTGCTCAGCCGTGGTAGTGTTTCCCGGGAGACCACTGATTCAGGAGCTCCCACTCCACTTTAACAATCTCTCTATGGGATTCTGAAATGTGCTTGTTTGGGGACCACTGCCCTGAGCTGCCTTCCAGTCGCTCATGAACACAGTGGTTTGACTTCCTTTCCTTCTGCCTCACAGTTCTACTTTCTCTCTGGGATTTCTAGGATTGTATCCTGAATAAAAATCACTTGGCACTGAAATCCTTGTTTCAGGATCTACTTCTGAGTCATAGCCTAAGATAGACCCCCATGGTATCCAGGAGAAACATCCTACAAATCTTTTCTAAGAGCTTTTAGCCCCTTCTCAGCAATATAATTTGGATTTTTTTTTAATGACCTGATTAGTTTGCCCAATAAAACAATCAATATGCATTGACTAAATGCTGATTTTATCTCAACATTACATGAGTTGGAAAAATACAGAATCGTCCTGGCTAAGCCTGGGATATTCCTTTGCAAGTTGAGCATCAAAAGAATAGTTTTGGGGGCAGAGAGATGACTCAGTAGCAAAAAGCAGTTACTTCTCTTGTAGATGAGCAAGGTTTGGGTCCCAGCACCCGTGTGGAAGCTCACAGCAACCTGTAACTCCAATAGCAAGGGATCTGATATCTTTCTCTGGTCCTATGGACACAAAGCAAGCACGTTGTGCACACACACAGATGCAGGCATTTACATATATTCAGAAACTAAAAATAAATGAATACAAAAACAGTTAAAAATAAGAAGAGCCTGTGGCCATGCATGAAGCCACATGCCAGTGATGAGTCTCCTGAGTAGTATACTATTATCTATGAAGGTCCTGATGAACAAACACAGTATTTTATTTTATTTTATTTTATTTTATTTTATTTTATTTTATTTTATTTTATTTTATTTCATTTTATTTTGGTTTTTAGAGACAGAGTTTCTCTGTTGTAACTCTGGCTGCCCTGGAACTCACTCTGTAGACCAGGCTGGCCTTGAACTCACTCTGTAGACCAGGCTGGCCTTGAATTCACAGAGATCCACCTGCCTCTGTCTCCTGAGCGCTGGGATTAAAGGTGTGCACCACCACCTGGCCAAGCACAGTATTTTAAAATACTGCTTTTTCTTTTTTCCTTTTTTTTTTTTAAAGAAAATTCTCCAACAGTTTAAATTTTAGAAATTTAATTTTTTTTAGAAATTTTTTTATTTTTACTTTTTTGAAAGTTTTGTGATGTGCAATTTAAAAAAGTTTTATTTTTATCTTATATGTATGGATGGTTTGCCTGCATGCATGTCTTTGCATTTCATGTATGTGTAGAAACCAGAACCCTATTCAGAGACCCCATAGACCCTATTTTGTGTAAATACTAGGCCTGACTTAAGCCTGACCTTGCTAACTCCCCACTCTAAGGGCAAATTATGTCATCCAGCCACGTGGCCCTGAAGACTATACTAAGCATAATTAGCCCTACCTGGCCAGATGGCCATGCTAAGGGTAATCAGCCTTATTGGCCAGGTAGCCCTGAAGGGTACAGGCCATAAAACTATCTCACCAGACCAGGTAACCCTGAAGATCAAAAAAACCAATGCCTGATTCTAATGACTAACTTGCTAGGTATTGTCAAAAATTGTAGCCACACAGACACTTGTGAACTGCACCTATACCCATTAATTTAAAACCGGATTCCTTCACCCATATGGGAAACCCCTTTTCTGTCTATAAAAGAAGCTATAATTCTCTTTTCGGCTCTGTCATCTTCATGGTGTCTGACCCCAGCATGCCAGTTTTTCTCTGCAGAATAAAAGTGCCTTTGCTTTTTACATACGAGGTCTCACTGGTCCTTGGGGGGGCAAAGTTCGCACCCAACACATGCAATGGTTGCAGAAGTGAAAAGAGGGCACCAGATACCATAGGACTGGAGTTATAGTTACAAGTAACTGGAGTTACTGTGTGGGTGGTGGGATCAAACCGGAGTCCTCTGAGAGAGCAACCAGTGCTCTAACTGCTGAGCCATCTCACCAGCCCGAGGTCTTCTTATTATTCATACAGGGGAAGGTCAGCAAATTAGGAGGGGCTTGTCAGTGAAAACACTCTTTGCTACTTTTTCTTTCTCCCCCTGCCCCATCCTGGGGTTGTAGGGGAAGTGCTGCCATGCAAAGACACAAGGGGCAAAAGAAACAGAATAAGATCCTTTGCTGCAGTTTCCATGGAAAGGGTGAGGCATACAGGCATCGCACTGGCTCAGTAGATGACTTCAGTGGTCTTTGCACACCTTTGCACACACTATATATGTAGAGAAGAGATCACCAGGCAAGTATATAGCATCCCCGTGAGTACCTGGTGAATGGAAAGACTGAGGGAGAAAGTTCTAGATTGATTAGTATGCTCAGGAAAGGGTGTTGTCTAAGTCTAGAAATTGCCTAGCCCTTGCCTTGGAGAAGCAGGCTCCCCACGTGCCAAGATGTCAAAGAAATGCAAAACAAACAAACAAACAAACAGTTGTGATGAATATGTAAGTTAGTTGGGCTCCGGCGGCAGGCAGGATTCATGCAGACCAGAGCTAGGTGAATGTGCACAACAGTACAGAACACAGCAGCACCATTTAAAATTGAAAATGCCTTTGTTGCATTTTCCAAAATGTGACTTGGGCTTAAGAAGAAACAGAACCAGGAGAAGAAAATTATAAAGCATACCAGAGCATTGCTACCTAGAGATAATCAACACTGGGTGCTCAATTCTTCTAAGTACAAGAAATGGAAACCCAAACTGTCCCAAAATATCAAATTGACATCGTAGATACAACTGTGCATTCTTATTCAGAGGTTTAAAATATCATCAGAGTTCCAGCCTGCTCCTCAGAGCCTCTCCTCTGGCTGCTGATTTTGTGCTACCCTATGCCCCATGAGGAATTTCAGCAGGCCTCAATGCCCCTGTGGCATCCAGGCCAGTAATGGGACTTATGCCCTTTGTTCTTTGAAAAGAAGTTCCAGGCTCATTTTGTTCAACGAAGCTTGGGGCACACACTCTCCTGTGGAAGTGTAATTCTGAAAGTAAATATTCAGAGAGCTGTGTACCCGAAGGTGGGTTAGATCTCCAGATCTCCATCTCCCAGAATTCCCCATGAGTTCAAAAGCTGGAGCCTCCCAGGTTTGGATAGAGCATAGAGAGACTAGCAGCAAACACCATGTATGTGTTTCCCACCATTTCACTTGTCTCCTTTAAGTTGGTTTTCTTATTGAAACCTACACCTGATGGCTAAATCTTCGCCCTCATGCTTCATCAGGAACTGTTAGGGTTTGAGTCTAAGCGCCAGCCCCAGCATAGACTCAGGTGTCAGGGATATTGAAAAATGACTAGGTGTGACTTCCTGTTTCTGAGATAAAACCATGACCCAAAACAACTTGGGGGGAAAAAGAGTTTATTTGGATAATATTTCCACATCCTTGTCATTGTGGAGGGAAGCCAGGGCAGAAGATCAGCATAGGAAGCTGGAGGCAGGAACTGAAGCAGAGGCCACAGAGGAGTGCTGCTTACTGGCTGGCTCAGTTGTGGCTTGCTCAGCCTGGTTTCTTATACTGCTCAGGGGATTCGCCAACCACAGAAAACCCCCCACTTCAACATTAATCATTAATCAAGAAAATACCCCACAGATATTCCCAGTGATCATTTTGATGGGGAAAAATCCTTAATTGAGATACCCTCTCCTCCCATATGTCCAGGTTTTTGTCAAGTTAACAAAACCCAACTATGACAGGCACTGGGTTAATCTACTGACAATTCTACATGGAAAGGACTGTGAGGGATCACTGGATCCGTGCATCTGAAGGTAAATCTTATCCTGATCCCTTCCTTTCTCTACTCTCAGCCTCCCGGGTGCCTTGAGATGAGCAGCCTCTCCTACATGCTCCCAACATGAAAAACCACCTAGAGCCAAAGGCTTGGGCTGAAACCTTGGAGACAGAGAGCCAGAATAACCCCTTCGCCCTAACGGTTCCTCTTTAATGTGGATAAAAAGCTTAGGAACACAGGGGTAGCTTACTTTTCCCTCTTCCAGTTCAAGTATTAGGAACTCTCATGTGATTCACCTTTAGACATAGGAAACCTTAAATGTCAGATTCAAATACCACAGCCAGGGGAGCTCTTGCCATGGATAAGTCCATGTTCTGTAGATGCCACTGACTACAGCATTCCAGAAAGGTCCTCTGACCATCAGCAGGCTGAGATGTCCATCTGTCAGCTTTTTCTTGCCATACATGCCCAAGCCTTACCCACTCCTCCCTCCCTCCTTCCCTCCTTCCCTTCCCCCTTCCCTCCTCCCTCACTCTCTTCTTCCCTTCCCTTCCCTTCCCTTCCCTTCCCTTCCCTTCCCTTCCCTTCCCTTCCCTTCCCTTCCTTTCCCTTCCCTTCCCTCCCTCCCTTTTTCCCTCTCTCCCTCCCTTCCTTCCTTCTTCCTTCTTCCCTTCCAAGCAGTATGCACATGGCTCTTCTGGAATGGGCCAGCTGCTGCTGTCACCTGTCCTGTGCCTGTAGTTAGAAATGCCTGGGCTGGAAGTAGAGATCCCACGTTTCCTTTCTAAACCATATGGCACAGGCAGATGGCAGGCCAGTCTGTCACAATGATGACTCTGCGTCTTCCTGGCGAGAGGCCCTCATAGGTCACGCTTTCCAGGTGTCAGCTTTCCGGTGCTACTGGACTGGGTCCTGGTGTTTTCCAGTCTTTCTGGGCTGTGTGTCACGTGTTTTGTACCGTGGACACCTTGGAGGAAGCCTTGTGACTCAGAAGCAGCAGAACTCTGAACCAAGCCCTCCCTCTGCTGCTTCTACCCTGAAGCTACTAGTAGAATTCATGGGCTTAATCCAGTGATGGATTCTACCCTGGAGATGACGGGGCGGGGGAAAGATGAAGCAGGTCACTGAATTCTCCAGTCTATTTCTGAGCCTGATTTCCGGATTTACATAGGAATTGAGGGTGGAGGGAAAAATGAAGAGAGATGTCATAGCCTCTTGCCCTATATGGGATGGAATTTCAATTCGCCTGTGAAAATTACCCTAAATTACTGGTGTGTGAGACCAGTCAGTCCCCTGCAGTCTGGTTCAGACCCGTGTTTCTAATCATATGACTGAACTGTTTTCTGTTCTCTCTTTGAGGCAATGGATGAAATGATTTCTGCATGTTTCAGGGTCCACATATGCACTCTGTCACAGAAAGAGAAAGCTTGGAACCTCAGATCTGCTCCCTTATCTCACATGAATCCCATGGAATGGCAAATAGAAATGTCCCCGTGTGTATCACTTTGTTCTCCTGCTCTCTTTTTCTATTTTGTTGGACAGATAATACTTTTTAATACTGAGATAATCCTGAAGTTACTGAAGAGCTTCAAAATGACTAACGAAAACCCCTTCACACCATTTACCTGTTTCCTCGCATGCCAAGGTTTTACATGACCAAAGAGCATTCGTCAAAACTAAGACATCATCCCTAAAACAGAACTGTAAACATTAAGCATGAACTAGTTTTCCAGTGCCATCTTCCCATTCTGAGATCAGATCCAGGCTGCCACAATTCATCCAGTCATGCTGGTCTCTTCCATCTCCTCCTACTCCCGATCAGTAAGACTTCCTTGTGATTCTCTCTGTCTGCAAATGTTTTGCTTTTCCTCTCTCTCTCCTCTCACTTCCCACTTCAGGGCATCCCTTTCATACCATCTAGCAAGTTAGGTTCTTTTGGTTGCTATGATACCTTGGAAAACAGCTTAAAGGAAGGAATGACTTATGACATTCATGATTTCAGAAGTCCAGTTCATCATGTGAGGGTGTCAGAGCTGTAGCAGAAGGGACCCTGAGCTTCCAAGGACACACCTTCAGGGACTCACCTTCTTCAAAGAGACCCCAGCTTCTCCGGTTCCACCACCTCTCAATAGCCTATTCAACTTTTAGAAGTGATTTATTATTTTTAATTGTATGTTTGTGTGTGTGTGTGTGTGTGTGTGTGTACATGTGTATACATGTCTGTGAAGGCCAGACGTGTCAGATCTCTCCTAGAGCTAGAGTGACAGGCAGTTGGGTGCTGGGAAATGAACTCTGGTCCTCTGAAAGAGCGGTACTCTTTCTTAACCACGGAGCCATCTGTCTAACCCCAACACTGTTTAAATCTTAAATCCATCCATAGCTTAAGCCTTATGCCCTGATTGTCTTTGGAAACTTCCTCACAGACACACCCAGAGATACACTTTGATAGTCTAAGTGTCTCTCAGTCCAATCAAGTTGAAAATCATATAATTAGCCAGCGGAGTCAGGCTAAAATTTTTCAATATTGGCATCCTGGCCTCCCTCAATCGATCCCTGTTCCTGTTTGCACGATCTCAAGATCTCCAAAGAATACGGCACTCCACAAATGTAGGTTTATCTGTGTATTTGGTTATTGCTGTCTTCTCTCCAAGTAAACTGGGAGGAGGCAAGGCACTTTAATGGGGGATCGCACTAGGGAGGCACCCAGCAGCCACTCTCATACCTCAACAAATGGTTCAGTGGTCTACCAGTAGTATCCTCACCATCACCCAGTTAAACATTAGGAGAGCAGAGCGAAAATCCAACAGTTGGCTCTGAGGAGTGAGAATTAGTGTTGACAAGATCCTGGGTGACTTGGAGGTGTGGACTTTGCACCGCTGAGGTAGCCTCAAGGAGACAGCCCTGCTAGTCACTGTGGGGCACATGATCGGTTGGGCCCACCAGATCTTCCTAAGTTCAGTCTCCAAGAACTGGGAGTTTCTCACCTCGTTTCAACACCGTAGAAGGAATAAGATGTGCATGTGACTGTAGAGGCTCAGGCCTCCAGGAACCTGTGAAAGGCCTTTGTCCGGTTGCCTGGGGTCTGTCATGAGCTGCTGTCTTGGACACAATGCTTATAACGAAGGGGTTTCTTATGTGTACTGCAGCATCCTAAATAGTACGCAGACAGGGTCATGGAGCCCCCACTCATGGAGCTACTACAGGTGCCCCCCTCGTGTGTGGCTCGTGTGTAGAGGGATTCATTGCATTTATGTTTCAAATTACTTTTGCATCCTCTGTTTTCCTTTCTGAACGTATGCACTGCTCCGGTTGATATTAATGTTCTTTCTTTCTACACTTCATCTTGTTTTGGGGGGGTTTGTCAAACGTCCTTAGTTGAAGTGGGGGGCTCCTGAAGCATTTCCGTGATGGTGCTTCCCACTCTGTGTGGAGATTGTATTGTCTCTCCGTCTTGCCTGTGAGCTGTCGGGGGCTTCCTGCGCCCCAGTTGAAGATGGAGGACCTGTATGTAACAGTGGTGAGAGAGCTTCCTTGGCCCCAGATCGCCACTCTCCAAGTGTGCCCTTCACGTGGCCAGTGATGGGGTTACTTCAGGTGGGAGGGGAACAAGGCCCACTAAGGACAAATGAGTCCTCTCGCCTGACAGCTTTGGATGCTGTCAATTTGGCCCGCAACAACTGGGCGCCTGCTCGATATGATCCAACAATGTCTGTGCAGCTCCTTATCTTCAGCTCCTCCCCCACTCACATCAACTGCAAGGAACATCGGAATGGCTCCATACCCCAACAGGGAGTGCACCTAGGTCGGGGCCCTGAGAGATGGACAGTCCTGAGAGTCCTGTCCATTTGTCCTCGTGGAGAGAGAACTTACTTGTTCTTTAAAGCTCTACGCTGAAGCTTTCTCCCTTATAGAGTCCGTCTCCCCTGGTTTCTGCTACATACTGAAACTCTATCCGTTGTGTTTATCAGTGTTAAATCTCCTCTAGAATCTGAAGACCGTATTGGTTACTTTTTGTCAACCGGACGGAAGCCAGAGAAGAGTGAAATTCAACTGAGGCAATGCTTCCATCAGATTGCCTGTAGGAATGTTCGTGTGGCGTTGATTAATGATTGACAGGGGCTGTGCCACGCCTATGGGAAGGCGGTCTCTGGCTGTATAAGAAAGCAGGCTGAGAAATCCAGGGGGAGCAGCAGTACTCCATGGTTCTGCCTGGGCTTCTGCTTGAGTTCTTGCCCTGACTTTCCTCATCAAAGGAATGCAAGCCAAACAAACTCTTTCTTCCATGGAGTTACTTTGGCTCATGGCATTTATCACAGCAACAGAGGAAACCAGGGCAAGGACTCTCCAGCTTTGGAACTCTAGGCATCACCACAAAGCGAGGGTCATTTATAGACAGCATAGTAAGACAGCACCGGTCATTACCATGTCTGGTGCCTTCAGGGGGCTATATGTAGATATTGAAAAGCCCAGCGCCCCTAGTGGTGAAGGCACTAACCCCTCCTTGGTTTGATGTCAAGTACTCACTTTCCCAGAAATCCTTGTTGTCGTGTAACATTTAACGAGCCAATCCAGTGCCTGGGTTCTGAGCAATCAAAGAGATCCCCTGCTCCTTTTAAAAATGCTTGCAGGAAGCTGCCTCCGGTCGGCCATCTTTGTGGTGGTGCCGGACTCCAGTGCACTGGTTTGCTCTGCAGAATAAAGGCTCCTTGCTTTTGCATCAGAACTGGGCTCCTGGTGGTACTTGAGGAGGGGGATTTTGGACACTGGGCGCAACAGATATCCCTAGCTTCTTTTTCAGAAAGGCTAAGCTGAGACTTGAGACCTTGACACAAATTGTCCACAGTGACGGTTCTAGAGTTCCCACTTAATTTTTTGGGACTTTGGTTCAGAACAAGTTTGTGTAAGAGCTTGTCATCTGCCCACTTTGGCAGATGTAAAGAAACTGTGGTGGCATTCTTTCTCCTGCCATTTTCTTCAGAAAAGTAGGTTTGCCTTTCCTCTTTCCAATCATCTCTGTGAAGGAGCTGTCCTTGTGCTCAGTACTTCAGCTTTCCAGCTGGCGTCTATCTCAGACCCCTTCAGAAGCAGGAAGAACCTGGAGCTGCTGCCTCCAGCAACCTCCTATCTACTCAGCCTTCAAAGGGAGCTACTGTCTGTTCAGTCTGAGAGCCTGACAGCCAGCCTGAGCCCTGCTTGGCACTCCCTGCAGACTTCAGAGCCCAGGACACTGAGTACCACTGTCTGATCATACTTTACCTTTGCTTAATGCGTGACTACCCATCTGTCTCCTCTGATGATGTTGTAGAGATTATGAGGGGGTCAGAATGAAAGGGTAGTATTCCCATGGCCACCTGATCTTTGGGTGGGGTCAGTCCTGGGGGGACAAATGGTGTGTTTGGATGGTTTGTGAAATACCCCATGTTGTGAATTGGCCAGAGCGCCCTCCCTGGAGCTCGTCCATCCCCCACGTTCCTGACACTCCCCACCTTCTGTCCAGGTACCACCCCTGTACCTACCCTACCTGTCTTGCTTCATCAGTCCCATATAATCCCAGTGGACTTCAGGCCCCTCCTCTTTCGTCTCTCTCTGCTCTCTGCCCCTTTTCCTCTGTCCTCTCTCTCTTTCTCTCTGCCCTCTCCATCTCTTTTGTCATCCTCCCCCCATCTGCTTTCTGTCCCTCTTCCTCTGTGTGTCTTTCTCTCTCTGTCTCTCACTATGCTCTTCTCTCTCTTCTTCCCCACTCAGAAGCGGACACTCTGTGCCTCACCGCACCCCAATAAACCTCTTACACGAGACCTTGTTGCATGGTGTTGTGCATATTTCTTTCAGCCCATACCCATCCCATTGCTCCTGACTTAGATCTTTGCATTGCTAGGATACTTTTCTTAAAAAGAAGCTAATATGTCTTGGCCATAATTGTTGCATGGAGAGAAAACATGCCTCTCCCACGGGGAGTGGGTACCACAGGGGTGGAGTGTGGTATAGTCAGAAGCAAAGTCCTCTCTCTAGCTCCTTACTGCTGCTCTGGGTTCCAGTGATTAGGAGGCCTCCTCCTTCAGCCCTTCTGAATGCCTGATGAGCCTGTTATCTTCTGTGAGCCTTCTGAGGCCTGTAATGTAGGAGCCGCCTTGACTGGTGGTCCAGGAAACTCTATTGTTATTCTGATCAAGGTGTGAGTCACCCCGCCAGACCAACCCTGTGGGTGAGAAGCATGGAAGGACCCAGAAAGTATCTTTAACTTCCCAGAACCTCCCTGCAGGCCAGAGTTGTCCCCCAAGCCTACTCTGCTCCAGTAACCTTTGGAGACATGTTTCTAGTAAAAAAAACAAAATGCATATTCATGAACCCTATCCTTCTGAACAGACTATTGGACAGCCCATTTTTCTGTCACTTTTTCGTTAAAGAGCCAGCTCAGCTGTTTGGGTCCTTTTAAAGCCCAGGCTTGGTTGATATGACATTTGGGGATAACAAAATTTTAGGTGTCTACACAGAGTACCTCCCACGTCTATGTAGCCATGGCTGGCCTGGAAGTCACCATGTAGAATAGGCTGCTCTTGAACTCACAGAGATCTAACTGTCTCTGCCTCTGACTCTGGAGTGCTGAGATTAAAGATGTGTGCCACAAAGCACAGTTCAACCTTCCAGGTCTTGAGTTTCTGTGCGGCTGTGGGAGGTAGAGGTTGCAGAGAGCTTTGGAGAAAAAACAAGAAGAGCGCTGGCTGCTCTTCCACCTGGGTTCAATTCCCAGCACCCATAGATGGGTCACAACTGTCTGTACCTTCAGTTCCAGCGCATCTGATCCTTTTTCTGGACTCCACAGACACCAAGCACATAAGTATCACATGTATACATGAAGGCAAAATACCCATAGACATAAATAAATTAAAGTTGAAAATTAAAAATCTAATTAAGCCGGGCAGTGGAGGCATAAATCTTTAATCCCAGCACTGGGGAGGCAGAGGCAGAGGCAGGCCGACTCTATGAGTTCAAGGCCAGCCTGGTCTACAGAGTGAGTTCCAGGACAGCCAGAGTTACATTGGAGGAACCCTGTCTCAAAAAAGCAAGCAAGCAAACAAACAAATGTAATTTAAAAAAAAATCCTTTCCACCCCACCAAACTGTAAGCATTATGCAACTAAGAACCACCCAAAGTCCTTTGGCCACATTCCAGAAACTTGTTTGGCTACATTCCAGACCCCTGTTCTTCAGAACTCCCCCAACCCCAACACCCTAGCCTCCAATGGCTTTACCCTGAGGGACACATTTCACCTTCTGTAACCTGTATTCTCTGATGTGCATGCTCCATCCCCACTCTAATACTCCAGTGCCCTCTGGCAGATGGATAGCTTTCTCTCTCCCTCTCTCTCTCTCTCTCTCTCTCTCTCCTGAGTGTTTGGAAGAGGGCTCTTTGTGTCTCACTCCACCCCAATAAAACCTTTCGAGTGAGACCCTGTTGCATGGTGTTTTTCCCTTTCACAACAAAATCATAACAGTAAGTGCTTATTCTGATTACAAAAATATACGATTACAACGGAATTTATTAAACTGGCTAACACTACTGGTGTCCATCTTGTGCTGGAGAAACAGAGACCAAAGCAGGTGTTAGGTTTAAGAAACCAAAATATGCAAAATGAAAGGACCAACGATATAGCCCCAGCATCAAGGTCTGGATGCTCCCTGGAGAGAGCCGTTGGTTTGAGTCTGTATGGAAAGGCAGATGAAGCTGGAGTCTGACTTCCACAGGCCTTGGCAGCAGCAACGGACACACTCCGCTCAGGACGAGTAGAGCTTATAGGCTCTGTCTGGCTTCTCTTTCTGCTCTTACTACATCTGGCACACAGCCAATTACATGCTTCCATAAGCATCCGTGACCGTTCCCTCTCAGTTGCAGCCCGCGTGTCAATCATCTCTGGAAATGCTTCCATAGATTTGCGTTCCCAGGAGGGTGCTTTACCAATCTCCCAAGTGTGTCTCAACTTACTTGGCCATCCCTTCTCCCTCTGTACCCATGGGCTTCTGAAGCAGCAGATGTGGGCTCTACCCCACGCAATTCCTTGACATCTCCTTGTTCTCTATACCCTCAGAGCTTGTCCGGAAGATAGGGTTGGAGAACACACTTTTGGGGTCATGGGATCACAATGTATGAGACTGGGTGTGACTGGGGTGTATATCCAGGAGGAACCCCTCCCATCTCACTTTCTCCGTGACGGTCAAGGGAAGCCTGTGGGTGTTTTGTACTGTGATTGTTTGGTGAGCCACTTTCCTCTTCTCTCCCTGTCCCCATCCTTTCCCTCCTTGCTCCATTCCTTCCTTTCTTCTTGTTATTTTCTGTCTTTATCTCACCTTCGTCCCACCTTGCTCTCAGATTATTATCAAAATTATCAAAAGACAAAATTACAAGTTTATCAATCCATAATTGGATTTTATTAGAGGTTCACGGATCAGGACAGCCACTATTCTCTAAGAGAGTATGAGAACTCCCACTGGGCAGAGGCAGAACAGTGGGGTTTTGTAAGATAGCAACAAGGAACAGGAACCATAGGGAGGGACAAGCTAATTGGTTAATATGAAGTTGCTTGGCGTTCTTATTTCTGTAAGAGTGAAAGCTGAGAGAACTCACTATGACTCTGTGACTATGACACTACTAGCTCAAGTAAGCTAGTAACTCCTTTTTTCATAAAAGATTTATTTTATGTGTATGGGTGTTTTGCCTGCATGTATGTGCATACAGTACCCAAGGCGGCCAGAAGGGGCGTATGATCCCCTGGAAGGGGAGTTATAAGCCTTTGTTAGCTGCCTTATGAGTGCTGGGAAGGGAACCCTGGTCCTCTGCAAAAACAGGACGTGCTTTTTGCTACTGAGCCATCTCTCTAGTCCCTCAGCTCGAAACTCTTATTTTCAGAAAAGCTAGTCTCTTTTTGGATCCGCCTGCCGCCTTGAAGCTTCAAGTTGAGCGTGGCGTTCGGCGACTCCTTCTGGTTCTGTGTGCTAAGGCCTCACAAAGACATTCAGTCAGGACATGGACTCCCAAGCGTATTTTGTGAGAAGCACAAACTGCACGGCCACCTCTGCCCACTTGTGTTCCTTGAGACTCACCTGAGCCCAGAGGAAGTACCCTCTGACGTTTAGTATGGCTGCAGCTCTGCCTACATCTCTCAAGAGCACAATCCCTCTGCTTGCCACTCTGTCAACCCCTAAGAGTTACTCAGTAACATGGGTTCAGGCTCTAAGATTCTGTTTCCCTGTGGTCCGGGGTTCCAAGGTCAAACTCCCTTCCCCCAGACATCCATCTCTTCCTCTCCCCTCTCTGCCCCTTCCCGGTCTCCTTCCTCCCTTTCTTCTCTATTCCTCATTCCTCCTTTTCATCCTCCTTTCCCTCTTCCCCCTCCTTCTCCCCCTCTTTCTATCTCCCATTCCTTCTAAAAATGCCCACCAAACCTAGGATAAACAAAAACCACCCTCCAGTTTCCAGGCTGAGACTCATGATGATTTTAACTAGAGGAGTTTTGGGAAAGCCTTGGCACCTGTTTCTGGGTGTGCGGAGCAGGGGAGACCAGTGCTGCACAAAGGCTCGTTATGAAGAACCTGAGGTCACAACTCAGACGAGGGAAAGCACACAGGCTTGCCCATGCCGGCTGACTGTACTTCTGGTGTTTTCTGAATTGCCCCCGGTTGCAGCTGAAGTAACCGTTCCTTTTCGTTCTATCGCTTAAACATCAAAACCCTGATATGATATGGAGCCACAGTTGCAGTTCAGTGATTTGAAGATACAATCAGGCCTGGAGATCTGGGGTCTCTAATGGGAAGACTTGGCCAGAGACAAGTCAGAGGCTCCCCTTTCTCACCGCGTTCCATCTCTTAGTCAAAGCTTAACCATCTCCATCTTCCACCCTCAAAGAGATGCTCTCACCCACCTCACCTCCATCTTCCACCCTCAAAGCGATGCTCTCACCCACCTCCCTTCCTGCTAGCCCCTGGGCAAAAGTCCTCTTCCTTAATACGTACCAATGCATGTGCATGTGAATAAATGCCCATACTGTGTTCATACATGCATGAACTTGTACACAAATATATATGTTAGGGTACATTTCTTCCAGTAAAACTTTAAAAGTCTTAAAGTATAAATTAAAAACAAGAAGTCATCTACTATTTTGTTGCACAACAGAACCGTTTTTTACCATTTTCACATACTTTAAAAGTTTTAATCCTGAGCAGCATACATTTTTCGGAATTTGAATCTCCAGACTATATTATTTTGTATTTTCCCTTTTTCACGACATGATTCATATAATAGTGAAATTTAGAGAATGCTTCAGGCATAAGCCAATATTTCCGGTGCTGGCCATGACAGGAAAGTCAGGAATGGATGACTGTGGTTAGAGTTTGCCTCGGGGGAAGCACAGTGGATTCCCTGGTGGTTGGAGATGAACTGTACGGGCAAAATAACACAATAGTGACCCGTGGATCTCTGGTCTATGTTGCTGGTTAAGTGGTTCTACCACTGACTGTCATGGTTACAGCATGGTTTAGGACGGGTCCAGGATTTTGATTTGAAAAGTGAAGATGTCTATTAAATGTATGGATAAAGGTAGATATCCAGAGGAGGGCTTTATATCAAGTATGGAGTGCAGGGGAGAGTTTAGGAGTCATAAGACTGCAGAAAGCCTCTAGAACTATGCCACAGGGCATCGGGAAAGAGCTTAGTCACTGAAGTGCTTGCTGTGCAAGTGTGAGGGCCTTGAGTTTGATACCTAGCACCCCCGCAGAAAGTGGGGTGCATACTTGTAACTCTAGTTCTAGAAAGGTAGGGATAGGAGGACCCCTGGGACTCACTGCCCAGCTGGTCTAGCCCTTGGTAAGCTCCAGGCCAGCGAGAGACCCTGACCCAAAGAAACAAAGTAAAGGATACCTGAGGAACAATACACAAGTCGCCTCGTCTCCGCATACACATCCGTGTGCATGCACAAACGTACGCACACAGCAAAACAAAGCAAAACACAACATCATGTATTAGATTCTGCAACCCCCTCCAGTATTTACCAATTGGAAAGGGATGTCAGAAATGTTGTTTTGTTTTCTATCAAAAGTGACTACCCCACTACAGGTCAATTTATACAACTCTTCCCCACCTTGGGAAACTTTTATGTAAAAGAATTCAAATCTTTTAACCTTTTCTTCTTTGAAGAAAAAGATTTGTACTTTCTATGCACATCTCCCCACCTGGTAAAATCTTCTGTCTTGCAGGAGTCCAACTGCATTCCAGAATGTGATGACCAGGAAGAGGCAACCCTTTCCCTTTCCTTTCGTTTCTTCCATGTGCCAGTTATGAATTGTCCAGTCACGTGAGATTGTGAGGTGAGGATCCCACCACCATTATTTTAATAAAACCTGAATGGACTCCTGCTCTGATGTGCTTGCTAGCCCAGTTTGCAAGAGGAATTGCCTTGCCTTGGATACTATTGATTTGCTCATGTGTTTCTCTTTGTGAGTCTGAAATGATTCTTTTCCAACAGGATCAGTCCGTGGGAGCGTGTGCTGGACCCCTGCATCAGAGGGAGACTGGAAGACGGAGGAGAGCACACACGTTTTCCACCCACCTTTGATCATTTCTTTAGAACGGGTTCCTACTTGTGGAGCCACTAGGTCAAAGGCATTCCGCACACACTGCGAACGCTTTCTAAATATGACACCCCGCCTCCTCAAAACAGCACCTCAATTTCAGTTTCCATTATCATAGCCCTGCACGCTTCCGCCTGTGGCGGAGAATACATCACATTTTAGCCAACTTAATAATCAAAAAGTGTGCCATACAGATTTTATCTTGCAATTTTTTCCCCTTAGAGTGAGCTTGGAAATTTTTCTATCTTCCAAGCTTATTTCCTTTTTATGTTTCTTAGGTAATTATCGTTTAATGTCCTGTCTCTATTTTTGACTACTTAGTAGTTTTACAATTGTTGGGTCATTTTTAATGTGGTATGGAATTGATTCTACCGGTATTTCTTACAAAGGCTTTGGCTTACTATTTCCTAATTCCTCTTCTGTGTTTTCTGATTGCAGCGTTCACAATGAAACATAAATACACAGATTCATATGCTTCCCAGTGATTTCTTTATATATATATATATATATATATATATATATATATATATATATATATGTATACACATATATATATATATATGGATGTTTGCCTGCATGTTAGTATGTACACTACATGCATGCAATGCCTGTGGAGGCCACAAAAAGGTCTTGAATCCTCTGGAATGGGAGTTAGAGATGGTTGTGAGTCTCCATGTGAGTGATCGGAATGGAACCCGGGTCCTCTTTTAGCAAATGCTCTTAGCCACTGAGCCGTCTCTCCGCCCTACCCCTTAACCAGTGATTTCTTGTTTTGCCATTCTATTAAATACAGTATCTGCTCTACTATATTTTTATAAACACTAGCAGATCTATTTTCATGCTTGTGGTTTTTTTTTTTTTTTTTTTTGCCAAATTTGGTTAATAGGATTTGTAAGACAAATGGAGTGACATTACACTTTCCTTTGTCTTTTCCGTTTCACAGGATGGAACTTGTATGCTTCCTGAGTTCAGATAGCATTCCCCAGCTAGCACACATCCCTTGGTACCTTTCAAGGCGGTGTGTGGACAGCACTCCCCTGTCTCCTCCACGACTTCCAGTTCGTTCCAGGATGCTGCTTCCTCTTGATCTTATTTTCCTAATTTATCATTTTTAGTATTATATTTTTGCATGTTGATGGAATACATTAGCACATAACTGTGCATAATATTATCTCCTAATTATAATTACTTTATCAGCATATGTTATGTCCTTTTTCTTAATTCTAATTTTCTTTATTCCACTATTTTTCCTAATTAGATTTACAAAAGTTTTCTGTATTATTGGGTCCTTCCAAGGGTCAAGTCCCAAAGTTCATGAATAATGATAATATTTTCCTGTCCAAATTTGTGAGCTTCTTGTTTAACCATTGATACTGCCCTGTTCCTCAAACACCTGCCTTGGCTTTGTTCCAGAGCTATGCTTGTGCCCACACACCCATCTCTGCCCTTGGCCACAGCTCTGCCTCTGTTCTCAAGAGTAAGACTGTGGCCCTTTAGTCTCAGCATGGCAGGCAAGAATCTGAGATCATACAGATGTCTGTCCCCCGGGTGCTTCTCCAGGGCTGTGTGCCAGTATTCTCCTTGTCACTGAGGTTCTGAAATACCATTTGGTCCAGATGACCAGTACCTGCAGCCATGGCGAGTACCCTCCCCTGATGACTCTGGCAGGCGGTGAGCTGACCAAAGCTCCTCTAATCAACGGCACAGGGAGAACAGTGCCTGGAGGAGACAGGCTCTAAACCCTAAACCTAGAGAGCAGCCTTTCCTCACTCCTTAATCTCAGCAGAACCTTTCACTTCAGCCATTTTGAGTTTCTCCAGCTCAGAGAAGTTTTGCTTTCAATTAGTAAGATTTCAATGTGGTGACTTCTACAGTTTTCTGTCTTAATGTAACCTTCAGAGTCAGTTGTATATAAAGGTAAGGACTTTTTAAGCTTTCTAAACCTTTCTTTTATTTTCTCTATTCATTCCTTCTTTCTTTTATTCTTTTTTTTTTTTAAATCTTGGCTCTCCTGGAACTCACTGTATAGACCAGACTGGCCTTGAATGCCCGATCCTCTGCCTTCTACGTTCTGAATACTGGGATCAAAAATGTGGGCCACCAGCTTCAGCACTTTTCCCGTTATTACTTTACAGAGTCAAGTAAATCTAACATTTAAAAAAAAAATGTCGTTGAGCTGGGAATGGCGATGGACACCTGTATCCTTAACACCTAGGAGGGAAGGTGTTGAAGGAAGTTCATGAGTTTATGGCACATGTGCTACATAGTAAGGCATTCCTTGAACAAAATAAATAAGCCCACAAAGCTAAGTCTACCTATTGTACATATGTAGATGGGTTTCCTTTGTTATTTCCCCTTCATTTGTCTGGTTTATTGGATGGGATTTAAAGTTAGTATTCCCAACTGTACACCGTGTTCAGAGTGGCTGAATATTCTTCCCTTTCAGGATCTTAAACCCAGAGTGAATTTGGCCATGGCTGTATGAAAGTTCGGTCACATCCCATTTGCAAATTTATCAAACACGCATTTATCGAGTCTAGTTCTCCACTCAGCTCTTGAAATGATGAGGACCTTGTGGAAGCATTGTTCTAGAATCCTGAGCCCTGCTGTGACAGCACAGAGGCTCTGCTCTTATGGAGCTTAAGTTCCGCCACAGAAGGGCGGCAGACAGTTGTACTAGCTACAGATGGTGTGAGACTGCTCGAAGAGCATCTGCTGGTCCGCGTCTGTAATCCCAGCACTGGAGTGGCTCACGCAGGAGGACTCTGTGTTCCCAGGAAGCTCTGGCTAAGCGCGACCTCAGCCAAAAGACAGAGAAGCCACACCTAGACTACACAGTAAGGACCAGTTTTGAAACAAAACCAAGCTCCACAAATGATAAAACGGGCACTCCCCGAATAGAGAAGTGAAGGGGGAAAAAAAGACACGGAAAGCGAGTGACTGGGGTGAGTAGGCGAAACGTTAATTGGTTTTTGTTTGTTTGCTGTTTTGGTAAGAAGTCTGATGCTTCCCAGTAAGTATGATAGCCATTTCTTGGCTCACAGGCTCCGGAGTCCCATGCTCTTCCCAGCTGGGAAGTATTAAAAACCTATAAAAGGTGGAGCTTATCACTCTGTTGGAAGAAGCCGATCACTCTGTGGGGGCTGTCTTCGTTACTTTTTACTTGCCATTATAAAATACCATGACCAAGGCAACTTATGGAAAAAAAAATTATTTGGGGCTTACAGTTTCAGAGGGTGAGTCCATGGTCATCATGGCAGGGACCATGACAGCAGATAGATAGGCATGGTGCTGGAACAGTAGGTGAGAGCTTAAATCTGATCCACAAGTACAAGGGAGAAAGAGAGGGAAGAAAGGGGAGAGGGAGGGAGACAGAAAGAGGAGGAGGGGGAGAGGGAGACAGGGAGAGGGAGAGATGGGGAGGGGGAGGGAGAAGGAGAGTGAGAGAGAGAGGAGAGGGAGAGAAGGGAGAGGAGAGGTTAGAGGAGAGGGGGAGAGGAGAAGGGCAGAGGGGGAGGGAGGAGAGAGGGAGAGAGGAGAAGGGAGGGGGAGGGAACTGGGAATGGTATGGGCTTTTGAAATCTCAAAGCCTACCATGGGTGACACACCTCCTCCTCCAACAAGACCACACTTCCTAATCTTTTCCAGGCAGTACTGTCAACTGTGGAGCAAGCATTCAGATATATGAACCTAGTAGGGCATTCTCATCTAAACCACCGCAGGGGCTTTGCAGGTTAAGCCTGACCCTGCTCTCAGCCTTTCCCTCTGCTTCCTGCTTCTCACAATGTGGACAGCTAGCCCCTCCCATGTGCTCTCAATTTCATACTATTCTCTGCAGAGAAGGGCCAGGCAACCATGGACTGGACCTTCTAAAATCGTGAGATAAACTCTTCCTTCTTTGAGGCTTTTCCATCAAGTGTCTTGACCCATCACCAAGAAAGTCACTAGTTCAATGGCGAAGCCCCAAGAAAACAAGCCAGGAGGCTCCTTGCTAACTGGAGTAGTGAAGACTGCACACATAAGGAGACTCAGAACTGAGGGTTAGAAGCTAGAAGTGGCAAGACAGAAGAGCTCAGGAGGGTTGCATAAGACAGCACTGACCAACCTGGAAGCCAGAACAGGCCAGAGAGTTGCCCTGCAGGTGAGATTGGGACATTGCAATAGGAGCCAGAGAGAAGCTCAGGGGTGGAGTTTTCTGCTATGTCAGAGGACCCTGGTTTTGCCCTCAGCACTCACATCAGTGGCTCAAACTACCAGTAATACCAGCTCCAGGGAATCAGGGGCCCTCTTCTGGCCTCTTCAGCGAACACACACACACACACACACACACACACACACACACACACACACAGATGTTAGATGGATGGATGGATGGATAGATAGGGTCACAAATATATAAATACACATGCCGAGTCTGTATTTGTTGTTTGGTGTATAAGATTTACAGCTGACCCTTTGTATTGGGTAACCATTTAGGGGGCTCATCCCTGGGAGTGGCTAACTCTCCTCGCTGCAGTCATTAGTTGCCTGTAGCTTTTGTCTAAAGATGGGACCCTGTGAGATTCTCCCTTTTCCATATTACAATATTGATATCGTCATTATTCAAGTCTTGTTTAGGCAGCCATTTTTAGAAGACAGTCTCACAGTAGACTTCCTGGTCCTCCGGCTCTTATAATCTTTCAGCCAGTCCTTCTCAGATGAGCCTTAGGGGGAGGAGTTATAGTTGTAGACATATCCATTAGATCTTGGCCCCCTCCAATGCCATGATTTCTGCCTTGTAGGCATTTCTGCCTTGTATCCAGTTGTGGTTTTCTGCAATGCTCTCTATTTGCTTTACATAGAAGCTTCTTTGAAGAGGGGTGAGGGCTACATGCATCTCTGGGTATATGGGTAAGTTATAGTGTAGTTAGGCCTGATGTTCATGTAGTAAATTAGCAGTAGGAGATTCCCTTCTAAGACCCATGACTTCGTTAGTGCTGTCTAGGCTTGGAGAACCAGACATGATTCTCCTCCTGTTGAGTGAGTCTTCAGTCCGATCTGACAGATGTTGGTTGCTGCCAACACGTGAGTGTCACTATTGCTCCTTTCGAGTGATATCTTGCCGTGCTGGTCAGCTTTGTGATTCATGGGCCTCACAGCTGGGTAGAACTACTAAAACAGAGAGACTTCATGGTGAGGAGGGCATAGTGGACAAAGCTGCTGACCTCACAGCTACAAGGAAGCAGGAAGTGGCCAGTATTCCCTTAGAAGACATTTTCCCGTTGGTGACTCAGTTCCTCCAACCACACCTCATCCTTCCCAGCTACACCACTCTCAACAGTCTTTTCAGACACTGAATCCGCCAATGAGTTGTTTATTTCAATCAAATCAGAGCCCTCGTGATCGAATCTCTGGAACCACCCTCACAGACACAGCCAGTGCTTCGCTTCACCATCCCTAGGTGTTTCCCAATCCTATAAAGTTGACAATCAAGATTACTCATGACAGGAGGACTTCCGCAAAAAAGTACAGCATTGAGAAACAGCATGGCTGACGTGACAGCCTGGACATGGGGCAATGTGTTCATCCATGGATTCAGTTAGGGAGCACCCACTATGTTTGAACTTTGCTGGATGGTAGAGACTGCCTCCTCTTCCTCCTCCTCTTCTGCTTCCTTCTTTTTCTTCTTCTTCTTCTTCTTCTCCTCCTCCTCCTCCTCCTTCTTCTTCTCTTCCCCCCTCCTCCTCCCCCTCCTCCTCCTTCTTCTTCTTCTCTTCCTCCCCCCTCCTCCTCCTCCTCCTTCTTCTCTTCCTCCTCCTCCTCCTCCTCCTTCTCTTCCTTCATTCCAGGAAAAAGAGAATCTGGTTTATTGTACCAATTTATTTTAGGATAGGACATTCATCTCCATCCTCCTCTTTGCAGAATCTCCTAACCACCTGTGGTTGCTTTCTCATATCTGTAACAGAATATTATTTACATTGGCTCGTGGATTTCGAGGTTTCAGCCCTAAGTCCTTTGATCCATTGGTTCTGGGACTGTGGTGAAGCAGAGCCTTGTGGCAGCCAGGAGCCTGTGGTTATTGAGAACATCATGGAGGCAGAGGCCTGTGGTAAGGCAGATTCTTCATCACATTGTAGACAGGGAGCAGAGATGGGGAACTGACTCTATGGTCCTCTTCCTCTACTTTAAAGTTTCCAGAATCTTCCAAAACAGTGGTGACACTTGTTAGCAAACGAGTGTTCTATGTATGATCCTATGGGTACTATTCCATATACAAGCCATAATGCCCATCAATTTTCTCTCTAAATTCCTTATTTAAGGTACCTTAACTTCTTTCACCTTTGAATGCTCACTCTGAGGTGTTCCTGACACCCCTGATCTCAGAGAGTGGGCTCTTTCCAATCTTCCTTGCTTCTTGGAGTTGGGAGGGTTAGACATGATAGCTTCTTACAGTACCCCTGACTTCTCACAGCATCCTCGTAGTACTCCATTTAGAGCTCTCCCAAGAAGAGGGCTCACAGAATTTTCCGGAGTACAGGACTTCTCAACTCTGTTTCAATATTTACCACACAGTAGAAGTCAAATTCTAGCAGTACGAAAACACAACATTGCCCTGTTTCCGACACTCAAATGTCCATCACCCACCTTTGAAATTTGCACAGACCATTTCCATGGAGACCTGGAGTAGAATAAAAGTGATATGAAATGTTCTCAGCAGCCCCCATGGCACAGGCACTCCAGAGAGTCGATCTGGCCTTGTACCTCGTGCCTGCCTTCGTGATGATAAACCCTGAGACTTAAGCTCAGCCCAGAGCCCTAACCGCAGGGACTTTTACACTGGGAAGCTAATCTGCTGTAATCTGAGTAATATTAGGGTTTCTTGGGAGCATAGGCTCTCTAGGCATATGGCATGCGGTTGAAATATTTCTTTGAACAGCATAGAAAGCATTCACCTCTCAGCAGAATGTGTCCCTGAATCTATCCCTGTCCCTTCCTCTACTGTAGAACAAGAACAAGAGAGCTACTCCTTCACTTCCTGCTGGGCAGTGTGTCTGCGGGAGTATTTGTCTTTGAGAGAAAGGAGTGGATGAGAAAGTTAGGTAGGAAGATGGGACTCTGGCTAGATGAGCAATTTAAAGAACGTCTACTTCCAGGCTGTATTTGCGAAAATGCTAATTCCATGTAAACATGAGATTTTCCCATTTGAAATAAGTTATTTGCGTGTATGTGTGTATACCTGTGTGAGTTTGTGTGCACCACACGCATCCTTGGAGGCCGAAGGGCATCTGGAACTGGAGTTACAGGGAGTTGTGAGACACACAAGTGTGGGTGCTGGGAACTGAACCAAGGTGTTCTTAAAGAGAAAGAGATGCTTTTAACTGCAAAGTCTTCTCTCCAATCTGAGGTCTGCTGATTGTAAAGCTTTCTAATCCTCAACTCTCCAAGTGTAGTGGATATTCAGCATCAACCTGACTCTCTGGATAAAGAATGAACATGTTGCTCTTCCTTGAGCTCTGTTCTCAAAGTTGTAGGCTCACCCCGGTTCCTGTCATCCTCCCTCCCTCCAGGATCTCCCCTGATTGCTGGAGCTCACTTCCAAAGGGGCTTGTGAGTCCTCTTGGGGACTTACCGGCAGCAGCCAGAATGAATGCCTGGCAGCATGATGCTCAGGAATTCAGGTTCTCTTCTGCAAGTTTACCTGAACTTTGAAGGCTTGGAGACTTTCAGGAGTGGACTTGCACTGGGCGCTCGAAACCCAGTGGTTGGGAGTCAGGGTTGCTTTGATTCTCAGGAGGTTCCTGGACTCATTTGGGGACAGAATTGACTTGGCTAGTTGTGTTCCGAGTCTTCCGAGAGCTGCACCTGTGTCTTGTCACTTTCCTAATGACTGATACCCCAGCTAAGTTATATATGCTTTCCACATTCACTTGTGTTCTTGTAATGTTGGTAAGGACTCCGATCACTGAAGTCAGAGTCAGAGTTCACTCCCCACATTCCTCATGCTCCCCTCTTCCCCAGGCTATGGGGGTAGCAACAGACACTCTACCCATTTGGGAATGGTCTCTGGACCCAAACTGTGCACACTTCTTAGTGTATAATCTTGGGTAAATACTAGATCGTTGTCTCTTCACCTCTCCATAACTCAAACCAGTTTAAACACAGTACTTAGATCATATGGTTGTTAGAAAAAGTGAATGAATCGGGTATGCAGGAGGTGTTTTGGGCAATGCAAGGCAGGTAGCAATGCTAAATAATGACTGAAGGTGGTTATGATTGTTATTTCTAGAGATAGTGGGGCTCTATAGTAACTATTTCTTAAGCTCTTTCAAACTTCACACATGGGTTGCCACCCTCAACAAAATATGCAAATGCATGTACACACCACACACACACACACACCACAAGCATGTACATGCACACACACACACACACACACACACATATATGCGCTGGAATTTTCATTTTTCTGCTTCTTAGAGAGAACACCTTTTTTTTTTTTAAATTTTGTTTGAGATAGGATCTCTTTATGTAACCCTGGGTGAAACTCACTATGTAGACCAGGCTGGCCACAAACTCACAGAGATCCACTTGCCTCTGAGTCCAAGGACTGGGACCAACGATATGCACCATCATTTCAGGCCATGTCAATTGGTATAAGCCTCCTTGTGTCTAAGTTTGGAAACAATTTTACACAGGTTGCAACACTCCTTTTCAAACATGATTTCACTTATTCTTGGTCTGAGTGCCAGCCTTACCTCTGTTACCCGTTTCTTCTGCTCATTACATTGGAGAGCATACATAAACAACTGTGTCTGGCATGTGAAGTCTGCTTAGCACAAGCTTGGGGCCTCATGGGAACCTCAGTCTAACCCAAAAAGGACCAGAGATGGAACCCCAATTCTAGATGAGTAGCTTGTAACAAGGAAGAGATATAGAAGACAGTTCTCAGCACTGGGACTCTCTGACAGTTGAAGACTTTGATATCCATATAAATATCACAGTGAGCATGGATGTTTTAGGGTCCACGAGTATGTCTTCAATTTCCTGAGTCCTTGAGAAGCCTCCAGGAACCTGTCTGTTGTGCCTTCCATGGGGCTAGCCTGTGAGGACAACCCCACCAAGGCCCTCCACACTTAGACTGCCTGTCTCACCACGCTGGGTACCAACAGACCCTGGCACACCCGACCCTGTGTGAATACAAGTGATAAAGATGTAACACCTAGAATCCTAGGCTTCTCCCAAGATCTCTGCTACAGACCTCAAAGAGCATCTCTAAAGCCACGCTGCATTAACCACTGCACTTATTTCCAGATATATTTGATCATGCTGGCTTGCGCTCAGTTAACATATCCTGTGCTTAAGACTGTACTACACTAAACAGATCTACTGCTCGAAGAAACCATCCCCGCCCTATGTAGGTCATATTAGGGTTACTCGAGGATGATACTTTGGATCGCTCCAAAGTAAAGCTGTAGTCCTGTTAAGCAGCAATTATGTCCTCTCCGAGTAGCCTGGGGATTGTTTAGAAGCTAGCTTTCAGATCTGCTGTGTGCAGAGCACTGCACTGTGTTTCTAACACTGTTAGAACTAACACTGTTTCTGTTACTTCATTTTACACAGCGGTCCGTGTTAATCATGGCAAGCACGTGTTAGTTTTAATCGTCCCTACCACGAAATATTCAACATAATAAACAGGTAGGAGGAGGAAAGACGTATTTTGTGCAGGGGTTCAGAGGTTTGGGCCCATCATCATGGTGGGAAGGGCATGGCACAGAAACTCACGTCATGGCGACAGAACACAGCAGTCACAGGTAGAAGCTTGGCAAGTTGCAGGCTCTTAAGGACAGAGACCTACAGCCTATTCAAATTTTGAATCTATCAGTGAGTGGGTGATCTAATCACCTCTGGAAACATACTCACAGACACACGATGAATTAAATCATTAGTCAAATCACAGTGCCTGTAACCTAACCATGCCTGGATCGTCCTTATAGACACTCCCAGATGTGTGCATTTCTAATACCTTAGACTTCTCTTTGCCTAGCCAAGCTGGCACTGAAGATTAACTATCATGGTGTGATATGTCCTATGTACATGGGAAGCTTCACATGGTGAGTGGGAGCTGGCAATCTGAAGCTGGACCTGACCCTGCTGGGCATTTGGGCTTTGATTCAACTGTTGGGTTTTATTGCCTTCCTTGCTGGTCACGTTCAGTCTTAATTTGCATTTTTCTGACTAATAATTTAGCTGAGAGGCTTTTCATTTCTTTATTGCTGTTTCTGTCTCCAATGACCTATGTCTAACGTGCCCCCTCCACTCATATTTCTTAAGTTATTTTGTCTCACTAGGCATAGAGCATATTCCTATAAAGACAGCACCTATGAGGCAAAGGCAGGCGGGTCAGGAGTTCAAGGTCAGCCTCGTCTATACAATCCTTTCGGGATAGCCTAGGTTATGGAGAATCTGTTTTGGAAGAAAACAGAACAAGGAAATAATCTCACTACGTTGCCCAGGATGTCTTCAGACTCCCAGATTCAAGTAATCCCCCTGCCTCACTCTAGAGTAGTGGGGACTACAGATGTGTGCCACCACACTCAACTCCTGTCCTGGTTAGAATTTATTGTCAACTCGACACACCTGCAGTCACCTGGGAAGAGAGAACCTCAATTGGAGAAGCATCTGGGTCAGATTGGCAGGTGGCTGTGTCTGTGAGAAGCTGTCTTGACTGGTGATTGGTGTGGGAGGGCCCTGCCCACTATGGGCAGCGTCATCTCTAGGCAGGTGGGTCTAGGCTATATAAGAAAACTCTCTGGGTGTGAGCCAGAGAGTGTGCCAGTAAGCAAAAAGCATGGCTTTTGCCCCAGGCAAATGCTTGAGTTCCTATCCCGATGTCCTTCTGTAATGAACTATGACCTGGAAGTTTAAGAAAAATAAACACTTTTCTCTCTTAAGTTTCTCTTGGTCATAGTGTTTGATCACAGCAACAGAGAAGTAAACTAGGACAACTCATAGTTACTTAAAATATTCCTTAAATATTTTAAACAATGGCCCTTTACAGTATTTATTTATTATTTTATTGGTTGCTAGGGAATCAAACTCAGGACTCACGTACGCTGGGCAAGTGCTGGACCTCTCATCTTTATCCTGGGTTCATTACCTGTTTTAGCTATTTCAGCATTACTTAATTATTTTAAGTGTGTATGTGTGTGTGTGTGTGTGTGTGTGTGTGTCCCATGGAGGCCAGAACCAGAATTATAGTGGTTGTGCCCAATGTGGATGCTAGGAACCAAACTTGGATCCTCTGAAAGGATCTGAACCACCTCTCCAGCCTTAAGTTCTTAATTATAATATGATAAGAGCGACTGAATTTCAAAGGCTAGCAATTTCATATCTTATCCAGGGAACCCTTGCCTATTCCAAGATCGTAACTATGCATTCGTTAACATTTCAAGCCTTGACTTTTTATCTTGAAGTCTTTGATCCACTAGGATTTGATTTTGTATGTGACATTAGGTGCAGATGGTATTGACTTCCTTGTCCTCCATCTCTCTTGGTTGAGTTCTTGGATAATATTTTGGGTACAGGTTATCGGGCGGGGATTGTAAGAAACAAGCATGAAGGATATAGAGAGAGCGAGAAGGAAAGACACTAATACAGTTCCGTC
Organism: Cricetomys ansorgei; assembly: GCA_026225945.1. NCBI lineage: Eukaryota > Metazoa > Chordata > Mammalia > Rodentia > Nesomyidae > Cricetomys > Cricetomys ansorgei. The sequence continues at coordinate 1,086,507 of JAMJFZ010003200.1, forward strand.
TGTGGGCCTTAGGGCTCAGGTGCAGGGCCTGGCCTGATGAGAACAGACTGTCCTCCAGGGGTGTGTGGGGCAGCGTAGTGCACCTACCTTTTTGCAAAGGATCCTTGATTTAAACTTACATGCTTAAGTAGCATAGTCTTGAGTTTACCACCCTGTCCTTGGGCACCAGCTCTGTGGGACTGAGGCAGGGTCAGAAGGGTTTACACAGCTCCTGCCCTCTGTAACCAATCAGTGCAGTGAGCAGGATGGGAGAACAGGAGGAACGGGACACATAGAATGATGGCTGAGCCTTTAAAGCGGATCTGGGCTTCACTTGTCCTGCATCCATATGAGCCTTCCTTAACCCCAAATCCTCCACAGCGCATCCTTGCGGAAGGACCCTGGGGACCTAAGGTCTCTATTTCCCCCTGTCTCCTGCCCCTCCACCCACATCCTAGCCAGGCTTTTCACTTTCGCAACTGCACTTCCAAAGGTTTCCAATGACTGACTGATGTCTCTTTTATAGTTACTCATCTGACTGCAAAAACAGGATTCTGGTGCATAAATATCATATTGACAAGAGAGAGAACAAGGAGAATGGGGAAATTCATGGTCTTTTAACCAAGCACAAGGATTTTTGTGGTTGCATTCCCCCCACCCTTTTCCTTCTGATATCTGCAGAAGCTGTTACACTAATAGCTGTGATTTGCATAATTTCTGGAGTACAGCAGAATAAAGAGCCAGGCTGCAGGCAGACAGTCTGCCTCTGCTGTGCAGGGCAGGGCCTTGTGTTAGGAGAAAGCAAATAAATATGCAGGGTCCTGATTGCTCATGCAGGATGAGGTGGGGTGAGTGGGCTACTCAGAAGGTGGCTTCCCAGACATTTTAAAATCAGGGCTGGGGCCTGGGGACATAGGGCTCTTGAGAAGGCTCAGTGGGTAGAAGCCCTTGCTGTGAAACAAGATGAGTTCAAATCCCTGGCACTCATGTAAAAGTCAGGCCTGGCTGTGCATGCCTGTAGCCTTAGCATCGGGATAGAAACAGGTAGACCCCATGAGTTCCCTGACTAGCTAGCCCAGTCTAAAAGGTGAGTCACAGGTTCAGTGGGAGACCCTGTCTCAAAAACTAAGGTGGAAATATTAGACATGGTGGCACAAGCCTTTAATCCCAGTACTTGGGAAACAGAGGCAGATGGATGTCTATGAGTTGGAGATCAGCCTTGACTACCTGGCAAGTTCTAAGCCAGCCAATCCAAGAGTAAGATCCCTTTCAAAAGATTAATTAATTAAATTTAATAAGGTGCCAAGTGGAGTGATAGAACAAGATTTTCTATATTCTCTGGCCTCTGTGCGTGCACACACACACACACACACACACACACACACACACACATACACACACACACACACATACACACACACACATATACAAACATGCACACATATACACACACATATACACATGTACACACACAGATATACACAAACATCCACACACAGGTATGCACACACATACACATACATGCACATCCACACACAGGCATACACACACACACATACACACACATTCACACACATACACACACACACACACATACACACACATACACACACAGATATACACACACATTCACACACATGCACACATATACACACACATACACACACAGATATACACAACACATTCACACATACACACATATACACACATGCACACACATACACACACATGTACACACACACACATTCTCACATATATACACACACACACACACAGATATACACACGCATACACACGTACACACACATACACACATACACACACATACATACACACACGCACATATGTGCACATACACACCCATACATACACATATGCAAGTATACACACACTCACATGTGCACAAGAGGTGGAGGAAGGGCAGATCAGCCTATGTGAGATATTTTGACTTGACAGGATGGAGTCGCATAGCCATCGACTGTCTGTGTTGACGACGTGGCCACTGAATTGGGATTCATCCATGCTATGCACTTTGGAAAAGGGACTCCGTCCAGTCTATGTAGTGATTCATGCTGGGCTCACACTGATCACATTTTCCTGCTGAAGTGGGTTAAATGTTTATACTTGTCAGACCTTCAAAGGGGATCTGTGAGTATAAAGGAAAGCAAAAGGGCCTCTGAGCGAGAGAGCGGACTGCTCATAGGGTATTCAATTCTTTCTCCTTAGGAATAAAGATGGACCCTTCTCAAGGCTCCTGCAGCAACATGGGACCTGGCAATGTATTCTCACTGAACAGCCGCTGCTATTAAATTGCCTTTTCACTGGCTCCTTTGCTAACCTCTTAATTCACAGTTCAGGACAGGAGGTCTGGGCTAGGGATAAATTTAACAGTGTCTTCTGAAAGACAAGAGCCATTGTTGCTGGTGTTTTCCCATAATTCCAGATTTCATGACTTCCCCTCTAGAAAGTTCTATTGTTTGAACCACCCGCTGCCTCTTTTGAAGATGAAAGGCTTTTTGTTGGAGGCAGGCAATTGTAACAAGCCTGTCTACAGTGATCTCCAAAGCCACCCCCACAGAAGCCCCTCAAAGAGACTGGACTCGCCCCAAGACAATGGCCAGAGAGTTCTCAGGAGGAATTAGCCAGGGCAGCAGACAACAGGCTCTAGCAGGCTGGATTCTGGGATAGAAGGACGTTCTCTCCTGTTGCTACCCTGAGCCTGAATGCTTGCAAGCCTCCCCGGGCTACAACTGTTATTAACGTTCAGATTTGGAGATAATGGTTTTAATTAAACTACTTTGCTGTTTACTACTGTTTCGGGAGTTTGTTAATTAATCTTTACGTAATTGTTTTGTGAATGCTGTTAGGCAAAAGTTCGTAAATTATAAGTGGGGTTTCTCACTGAGAACCTAATTTCTATTCAGAGTCTCATGTTAATGAACAGCCACAGAGGTGGGAAATGAACCATGGAAGGTCTGTCCTGGTTGGAGGCTGTCATCTTCCACCAGGTGCATGGACCATGCTGGGGAGAGCCTCTCTGCATTTTACTGACAAAGACAGTTCAGATCTGTGGAAGTGAGGACGTTTCTACAATCCAAGAATTCCTTAGAGATGCCTAATGCCTCCGTCAAGCCCTAGAAGTTTCTTTTCTATGGGAGCCCCTCTTCGGAGGATCAGACCTGTTAATCTTGGGAAAGGGCCAATTAAGTACTGGCAAACCTCTCCCAGATGACCTGAAGTTGATGGTGAACACTGGAGGCATTAATATCAGAGAACAGCAACTCTCTGGTTCCCTAGAATTTAGTTTCTCCTTCCTTCCTTCCTTCCTTCCTTCCTTCCTTCCTTCCTTCCTTCCTTCCTTCCTTCCTTCCTTCCTTCCTTCCTTCCTTTCCCTCTTGTCTTTTGTTTGTGATTTTTTTATTTCAAATTGTCTTCTCTCATACCTCTTATGAGATACATCCTGCCCCCCCATCTCTTCCCCTCCCATCATCACCCACTAAGGTTCCCCCTTCTCCCCAGAAAAGAACTCACCCCCAGGATTACAGAACAACAGGGGCTGTCATAGGAGGCAGTGGAATGAGCCCAGGAACTAATCCCTGCAAGGGTGGGCCAGGCAGCATGGCAGGAGAAAAAAGTTCTCAAGGGCAGGTAAAATACCCTGACTCCAGCCTGTAGGGCTTTTTCACAGACACCAATCTACACAGCCACGTGATGTATTTAGGGGATCCTACAGGTCCCGTGTCTATGGCTTCAGTCTCTGTGGGGCTCTAAGAGTGCTAGTCAGTTGACCACGTGGGGCTTGTTCTGCTGGTGTCCTCAGCCCCTCTGGTCTCTGCTATCCTCCTCTATATCTTCAGGTTCCCTGATCTCTGCGCTATGTTTGGCCCTGGGCCTCCCCAGATGCTTCTCTCAGCTGCTGAGGTGTGTGGGGGGTGTCTCTCTGTGAGGACTGGTTTAAGTACCGATCTATAAGCAGAGCATGACATCGTTAGAAATAGTTTCTGGGTTATCCAGTCTCTACTTCCTGGCCTGCCCTGCAGTTTTAGGCAGGGATTCCCTCCTTTGGCATGGGGTTCTGCCCTTCCCTTGTCAATGAGGATCTTGAAAGGTGGATGGGTCTTAAGTCAGACGTTTTGTGGCTGGGGTGGTGTCCCAGTCTCACTACTGGAAGCCTTGGCCACAGGAGATGACTGTTCAGGCTCCCTATCCCTGATTACTAGGATCCTTCCTAGATTCTCCCTCATAGTGTTAGGCCTGAACAAACCTACCCCTACCCTACTTCCTGGGAAAAACTGCAAAAGTCCCTTTCCTGAACCAAATAGCAGACTAACAGGAGCCAAGATACACCTGCCAAATGGGGCTTAGATAACCTGACAAAGGACCCCCACCCTGAGGGCAACCAATCAGAGAAAAGAAGGGCAGGAATGGCCCCTACCTTATCTGGCCAGATGGCCTAGAGGCCATAAACCAAATGTCTTGACTTTGATGGCTAACCAGATAGAGCTTAACAATGTGGACAGTTAGCCCCTTGAGCATGAGCCAATCACAACTAGACATTTGTAAACTGCATTTCTGTTCCCCAATTAGAAACCAGGCTACCATATCTATGTTAAAACTCCCTCTTACTGTCTATAAAAAGGCCAGCAAGCCTTTGTTCAGGGTCGGCCATTCCACCTGGTGCCTGAGCCAGCATGCTGGTTTACTCTGCAGAATAAAAGCTCCTTGCTTTTGTATCAGAAATGGGCTCCTAAGGTGCTTGAAGAGGGGGATTTTGGACACTGGGTACAACACAATAGATTCCTGCGAGTTCTTCCCCATTACGCTAGGTCTCCTGATCGCCCTTAATTGTCTCCCAATTCTTATCCTGTCTCCATATATTTTCTCCCTCTCTTCCTCTTCTCCTCTTGATCCTCGCTGCTCTCATTCCCATCCTCAGACCCCACCTGCACCTCTGTTCAGTTTCTACCCTACCAGGGAGACTCCTTGTTGAGTAGTTTTTCTTCGTCTATGGATACTAGTTTCTCCTTTGCTTAGCAGTTAGTAGCCACACATAAGTGGTACATACCATGTTTGTTTTTCTGCAACTGGGTTAACTCATTCAGGATGTTTTTCTGCTTTGCCTATAAAGTTCATGTAGCCATTTTTTAAATAGCTGAGTAATATTTCATTGTGTAAATGTACTCTAATTTCTTTATCCATTCTTCAGTTGAGGGCCATCTAGATTGTTTCCCATTTCTGGCTATTACGAATGTAGTTGAGCAAGTTTCCTTCTGGTAGGATGGATCCTCTTTGGGGAATATGCTCAGGAATGGTATACCTGGGTCTTGAGGTAGGTCGCTTTCCAATTTCCTAAGAATTGGCCATACGGATTTTCATAATGGCTGCACAAAGTTTGCATTCCCACCAACAATTACAAAGTGCTCCTTGCTCCATATCCTCGCCGGCATGAGCTGTCCTTTGCGTTACTGATCTTAGTCATTCTGATAGGTTAAGATGGAATCTCAAGGTGGTTTTGATTTGCATTTCCCTAATGGCTGAGGATTTCATATGGCTAAGGATTTCAAACGTTTCTTCAGATGTTTCTCAGCCATTTGAGATTCCTCTTTTCAGGATTCTTCGTTTAGATCTATATCCCGTTTTTTAATTGGATTGTTTGCTTTCTTGCTATCTAGTTTCTTGAGTTCTTTATATATTTTGGATAGTAGCCCTTTATTAGAAGTAGAATTGGTAAAGTTTTTTTTTCCCATTCTGTAGGCCGCCATTTTGTCTTGTTGACAGTGTTCTTTGCCTTACAGAGCTTTCCAGTTTCATGAGGTCCCATGTATTAATCATTGACCTTAGTGCCTGAGCTATTGGTGTTCTGTTCAGAAATTTGTCTCCTGTGCCAATGCGTTCAAGGCTATTCCCCTCTTTCCAAATGTTGATCCTAGCAATTTAGGAGCATGTGCATTTCCATCTTTTGAGATCTTCAATTTCTTTCTTCAAAGATTTAAAATTTTTGTCAAACAAGTCTTTCACTTGCTTGGTTCGAGTCACTCCAGATACTTTGTTTGTGGCTACTGTGAATGGTGTTTTCTCCTTGATTTCTTTCTTGGTCCTTTTGTCTTTTGTGTACAGGAGAGCTACTGAATTATTTTAGTTGATCTTATAGCCAGCCACTTTGCTGAAGCTGTTTGTCAGCTGTAGGAGTTCCCTGGTTGATTTTCTGGGGGTTATTTATATACACTATCACATCATCTGTGAATAAGAACACATAGTCTTCTTCCTTTCAAATTTGTATCTTCTTAATCTCCTTCTATTGTCTTGTTACTCTGGCTGAAACATCAAGCATTATATAACATAGGTATGGAGAGAGAGTACATCCTGGTCTTGTTCCTGATTTTAGTGGAACTGCTTTGAGTTTCTCTCCATTTCATTTGATACTGGCAGTTGGTCTGCTGCAAATTGCCTTTATTACATTCAATTATGCCCTTCGTGTCTCTAATCTCTCCAGGACTTTTATCATAAATGTGTGTTGGATTCTGTCAAGAGCTCTCTCAGCATCTAGTGAGATGATCATGTGGGTTTTTTTCTTTCAGTTGGTTTTTGTGGTGGATGACATGGACTGATTTTCATGTGTTGAAGCACCCCTGCAGCTCTGGGATGAGGTCTGCTCCGTCTTTTTGATGTGTCCTTGGGATTTGGCTTCTGAGTATTTTATTGAATATTGTTGCCTCTATTTTCATGAGGGAAACTGGTCTATAATTCTCTTTCTTTGTTGAATCTTTGTCTGGTTTGGGTATCAGTGTGACTGTGGCCTAGCAGACTGAGCTTGGCAGTGTCCCTTCTGCTTCTATTTTGTGGAATAATTGGAGGCGTATTGGCGTTAACTCTTTTAGAAATGCTCGACGGAATTCTGCAGGAAAGCCATCTGGCCCCAGGCTTTTTTTGATGGGGAGACTTTTAATGACTGCTTCTATTTCACCTAAGGTTTATGTTGTCTATCTGATCTGGATTTGACATTGGTAGGTGGTATTTATCTTAAAAAAATGTCCATTTCTCTTAGATTTTCCAATTGTGTTATAGGTTTTTAAAGTATGACTTAATGATTCCTTGGCTTTCCCTGGCGTCTGTGGTTAGATTCCCTTTTCAGTTCTAATTTTGGCGATTTGGATATTCTCTCTGTCTTCTGATTAGTATGGAGAGCAGTTCGTCTAGCTTGTTGATTTCCTCAAAGAACCAGCTCTTCATTTCATTGATTGTATTGTCCTCTTTGTTTCTAGTTTATTGATTTCAGCCCCAGCTTGATTATCTCTTGCCATCTTCTCTTCTTGGTTGTTCTAGAGCTTTCAAATGTTCTGTTAATTTGCGAGTATGCGATCTCTCTACTCTCTTTTGGTAGGCATTCTGCGCTATGGATTTTCCTCTTAGCACCGCTTTCATTGTGTCCCATAGGTTTGGGTGTACTGTGGATTCATTTTCATTGCATTCTAGAGAATCTTTAATTTCTCTCTTTATTTCTGCCTTTCAGTAGAGAGTTGTTTAGTTCCCATGAGTTTGTAGGCCTTATGTTGTTTCTGTTGTTGTTAAATCTGTTGATGGTTTGCTAGGATACAGGGGATTGTTTCAACTTTCCTGGATCTATTGAGACTTGCTTTGTGCCCTAGTATGTGGTTGATTTTAAAGAAGGTTCTGTCAGGTGGTGAGAAAAAAGATATATTGTTTTGTGTGGGGGTGAAATGTTCTGTATATATCTGATAGGTCCATTTGGTTTATAACATCTTTGGGTGCCAGTGTCTCTCTGTTTAATTTTAATCTGGTTGACCTGTCCACTGGTGAGGGTGGTACGATAAAATCTCCTACTATTTGTGTGTGTGAGTCAATGTGTGTTTTAAACTTTAGCAATGCTTTTTTACAAGTGTGGGAGCCCTTGTGTTGAGTGCATAGATGTTTAGAAGGATTTTTACCTTTGATGAGTATGAAATGTCCTTCCCCATCTCTTTTGGCTAATATTTGATTGAAGTCTATTTTGTTAGATAATAGTCTGTCTTTTTATGGGGGAAATTTTTGAGAGACATCAATGACAAATGCCTTTTAGGACCTGTTATTTTGTAGTTGCTGGTTGTGTTCTTGTGTGTGTGTGTGTCTGTGTGTGTGTCTGTGTGTGTGTGTGTTTGTGTGTGTCTGTGTGTGTGTGTGTTTGTCTGTGTGTGTGTCTGTGTGTGTGTGTGTGTCTGTGTGTGTGTGTGTTTGTCTGTGTGTGTGTGTCTGTGTGTGTGTTTGTGTGTGTGTGTGTGTCTGTGTGTGTGTGTGTCTGTGTGTGTCTGTGTGTGTGTGTGTCTGTGTGTGTGTGTGTCTGTGTGTGTGTCTGTGTGTGTGTGTGTGTCTGTGTGTGTGTGTCTGTGTGTGTGTGTCTGTGTGTGTGTCTGTGTGTGTGTGTGTCTGTGTGTGTGTGTGTCTGTGTGTGTGTGTGTATGTCTGTGTGTGTGTGTCTGTGTGTGTGTTTGTGTGTGTGTGTGTGTCTGTGTGTGTGTCTGTGTGTGTGTGTATGTCTGTGTGTGTGTGTCTGTGTGTGTGTTTGTGTGTGTGTGTGTGTCTGTGTGTGTGTCTGTGTGTGTGTGTGTCTGTGTGTGTGTGTGTGTCTGTGTGTGTGTGTGTCTGTGTGTGTGTGTCTGTGTGTGTGTGTCTGTGTGTGTGTGTCTGTGTGTGTGTGTGTCTGTGTGTGTGTCTGTGTGTGTCTGTGTGTGTGTGTGTATGTCTGTGTGTGTGTGTGTATGTCTGTGTGTGTGTGTCTGTGTGTGTGTTTGTGTGTGTGTGTGTGTCTGTGTGTGTGTCTGTGTGTGTGTGTATGTCTGTGTGTGTGTGTCTGTGTGTGTGTTTGTGTGTGTGTGTGTCTGTGTGTGTGTGTCTGTGTGTGTGTGTGTGTCTGTGTGTGTGTGTGTGTGTCTCTGTGTGTGTGTGTCTCTGTGTGTGTGTGTGTGTCTCTGTGTGTGTGTGTGTGTGTGTGTATGTCTGTGTGTGTGTGTGTGTGTGTGTGTTTGCCTGTGTGAGAGTTTGCGTTTCCTTTCTTTCGATTCTGTTGGGGTGAGATTATTTATCTCCTGTGTTTTCATGGGTGTAATTATCCTTCTCGGGTTGGAGTTTTTCTTCTAGCATCTTCTGTAGGCCTGGATTTGTGAATAGATATTGTTTGGATTTGGATTTGTCCTTGAATATTTTCTTTGCTCCATCTATGGCAATTGAATATTTTGCTGGATATAGTGGTCTGGGCTGGCATCTTTGATCTCATTGAGTCTGTAGCATATCTGTCTTGGCTCTTCTGAATTTTAGAGTCTCCATTGAGAGGTCAGGTGTGATTATAATAGTTTTAAATAAAACTATGAAAGTAAACACCTCTGTATCTTACTTGCTTTTTTTTGTCTTGTAGCTTTTAGTATTTTTTTCTTTGTTCTGTATGTTAGTGTTTTGATTATTATGTGGTGAGAGGCCTTTCTTTTCTGGTCCGGTCTATTTGGTGTTCTGTATGCTTCTTGTACCTTAATAGGCATCTCCTTCTTTAGGTATAGGAAATTTTCTTCTCTGATTCTGTTGAAAATGTTTTCTAGGCCCTTGGGGTAGGATTCCTCTCCTTCCTTTATTCTCATTATTCTTAGATTTAGTCTTTTCATAGTGTCCCTGTTTTTCTGAATGCTTTGTGTTAGGGATTTTTGTGGCTTTAACATTTTCTTTTACTGATGATGTCTCCAATTCTTCTATAGTATCTTCCACTCCTGAGATTCTCCTCCACCTCCTGTGTTCTGCTGCTGTAGCTTCTCTCGGTAGTTTCTGATCATTTTCTAGACTTTTCATTTCCAAAATTCCCTCGTTTGTATTTTCTTTATGGCTTCTATTTCCATTTTCAGGTCTTGGACAGATTTGTTCCTTTAATTGTTTGCTTGTATCTTTTTTTTTTCTTGGCTTTCTTTAAGGGATTCATTCATCTCTTCCAATTCCCTGTTTATGTTTTCCTTGTTTTCTTTTATGAATTCACTCAGTTCCTCCCATTACCTGTCTTTTCATCTATTTCTTTGAGGAATTTATTCACTTCCTCTTTAAGGGTCTCTATTATCTTCATAAAGTTGGTTTTGAGATCTTTTCCTCACGCTTCAGATGTGTCGGGGTGTTCAGGGCTTGTTGTAGTCAGAGAGTTGAGTTTTGGTGGTGACATACTGCCCTAGTTGTCATTGATTGTGCTCCCAGGCATCCTGGGACTGGGGTGATTGTAGGTTTAGGTGTCTAATTGCTGTGTTTGTCTTTACTAGATGGGCATTTTATTCCTTAGCATTTTTTTCTTCCCTGTTCTTTGTGGCCTCTTGTAAAGCTGAGGGTCTCCACCTGAGTTGAGGGGTAGAGTTCTGGTGCCTAACTTGGCTGGTCAGTCCACTGGCTGGGTCTGCAATGGAGCTGAGCTCCTTGCTTGGGTTCGCAGACGGGGGAGGTGAGGTTGGGGGAGAGTCAGGAGGGGCTTTGGAGGAGTGGGTTGTTGGGGCAGAACCAAGTGGACCCCAGGTAGGGGTCTCACGTGGTCAGTTTGCTGACTGAGTCTGCAATGGCATTGAGCTCCTTGCTTCTAGAATTTGGTTTCTTAGGAGGTCAGTGTCTACATCTCACTAGGGTCCTGGTCTCAAGTCACAGATGAGACAAGCTGTAAGAAATCTCAATGTCTACCTGTGGCGCTGGCCCTAAGAACAAACCTACCATCTAGTCAGTGTTCTTCTGCTGACAGGGTGCCCCCTCTGGGTGACCTGTAGTGCTTGGGGTAAAGGCAGAGACCCCTGAGCCAGACTGCCTAGGTCAAAGACTATCTCTGCTGGGTGAAGGGTTGTACGCCTTTAACCCCAGTACTGTGGAGGCAGAGGCAGGGAGATATCTATGAATTCTAGGCCAGCTTGATCTACATAGTGAGTACCAGACCAGCCAGGGCTATACAGTAAGACCTTATCTAAGAAAAAAATAGAGTATCTCTGTTTTTTTAAAAAAATATTTTATTTATTTTTATATATGTTGGTGATTTGCACGCATATATATCTGTGTGAGGGTGTCTGACCCCTATAATAGGAGTTTAAGCAGTTGTGAGCTGTCATGTGGGTGCTGGGAATTGAACCCTAGTCCTCTGGAAGAGCAGTCAGGGCTCTAAACTGTTGAGCCATCTCTCCAGCCCTTTCTGTTATATTTTAACTTTGTGACTTTGGACAAGTTACTCAACCTCTCTGATTCTCATTATTCAACCACCAGAAAGTGAAGTTTTATAAAAACCTTATAGCAATGCCATGATGATTAAATGAGATGAAATATGAAAGACAAAAGATGAAATATCTTGGCATCCTCTCTGCCACACGGTAGCGAATTGTTACATTTTACTCCTTAAATTAATTTTTAGTTTGCATTCAGAGAAATAGTGTTCTTTGAGACACCGCCACACGTCATTATTACGTCTCAAATCACTTCTCCTGTTTGTTTGTTTGCTTTCAGCCTCTGCCTCACGCACCCTGGCTTTTCAGGGTAGTCACCTAATCTGCAGTTAGCTCTGGTCTTCCCAGTACCAAAGTTCCTTTCCTATTCCACACTCAAGGGCCTGCTGATGGGGAACAGGAGAGGGTATCTTTGTCCACAGCCCTGGGCCCTACCTCACACTTCCCCAAGCTGCTTACACACTTGAGAGGAGGCGTCTTAGTGCAGGAGACAGAGCCCTCTGATCAGAGCTGACAGACTCTTGCTATGTGGAAGCCTGGATTCCAGCAAGCGTCAGGGAACATTCCAGAGAGGTGCAGCATGGAAGGAGAAGTGACGTGTTACCAAGCTGCTCAGGCTGTCTCGGCTCTCTCCAAAGAGGAAAGACCAGCCCTCACCTGCTCAGTACTGTCCACTCCCAGTCCCTTGGTGGCACAAGTCCTGTGTGAGCAATCTGTGCCTCTGTTTGCGGGAGTTGTGCTAACTGTGTTAACTGACATGTGTCTGGGCTGCACAGAGGAGGTTAAAGCCTCTCAGAGTCCCCTAGCGTTGAGCCTGTGTATACAACTCGCAGAGAGGCAGTACAGGGCCAGGATACTCCAAGAGATGTTTGCCCTATGAGTGTTAGAGATAGCAGTGAGCAGCAGTGATTGGAGTTGACCTCTCTAAAAGCTAATGAGGCCCAGGGAGCTGGGACTGTTGAATGGACCAGGGTATACCAAGACTGACTGTCCTTCAGTGGGTGTGGAGCGTGAGAGTTTCTCTGGACTCTGGGGGCTGTGATTGTGAATTTGTTGTCTGCTTTTTCCTCTTTTCCATCTCCTCTCCCTAGTTCTGTATCTTGGTGCTGAAGCATGAAGATGACACCTACGAAGAATACATGTTACAACACCATCTCATTCCAGACCCTGAAAACACATGTGGTCTCACAGGAGGAGACTGTGTGGCCAGTGGTTCTGAGTTGACACCCTATTTGCCTTTTCTGCCTGGATGACTCCTCAATTTTCCTGCTTTAGGCTCAAAGAGACCGTTCTATAGCTAGGTCTCAAGGAGGTCCAATCATATAATTCTAGCACTCAAAAGACAGAAGCAAGAGAATTAGGAGTTGGAAGCCAGGAGGAAAAAATAGTGACTTCAAGGACAGTCTGCACGATATAGAGAGAGTCTGTCTCAAAAATCAAGGGTTAGAGCTGTATCTCAGTGATGAAGTCTCTGCCTAGAATCCCCCAGTAGGGGACTGGGGGCGTGGCTCAGTGGTAGAGCCCCTGCCTAGAATCCCCCAGTGAGGGGCTGGGGTGTGTGGCTCAGTGGTAGAGCCCCTGCCTAGAATCCCCCAGTGAGGGGCTGGGGTGTGACTCAGTGGTAGAGCCCCTGCCTAGAATCCCCCAGTGAGGGGCTGGGGTGTGACTCAGTGGTAGAGCCCCTGCCTAGAATCCCCCAGTGAGGGGCTGGGGTGTGACTCAGTGGTAGAGCCCCTGCCTAGAATCCCCCAGTGAGGGGCTGGGAATGTGGCTCAGTGGTAGAGCCCCTGCCTAGAATCCCCCAGTGAGGGGCTGGGTGAGTGGCTCAGTGGTGGTAGATAGAGCCTTTGCCTCAGTGTAAGTCTTCTTCTATCTTTGGCAGTACATTTACTGGTACAGTCACTGGACTTACCTGTGGCCTCTGCTGAGCTGAAAAGCTCCTGAAGACAGGGGTCAGACAGTGTATAGATATTGTATAGATGCTGAATTTCAACCCCCTACCCTCTGACTCATAAGAAATTCCACCCACATATACAAAAATGTAATAGAATAAATGGACAGGTAAACAGTTGGGACTTTTTCTTTTCTTTTCTTTCTTTTTTTTTTTTTTCAGGGGATAAAATTCAGGGCCTTGTGTATGCCAGACAAGGTTGGAAATAAGATGATAACAAAGTCAAGAGATTCATGAGCAAATGAAGCAGTTTTGAATACACCATTCTGTGGAAAGGGATGGCAGCACAGAGCAAAGCCAAAAATAGCTGTGGGCCAATTTGGGAAAAGTCCGTGGTTTTTATAATCCTCCGATGAAGAAAAATTCCTGCTCTCTTCATAGCCTGGGACTTGTGCCCTTCCCAAACTCATTGGTCAGCGATGCAAAAGTTTATCTGGTGAATAATTTGAGGCTTGAAACTGCACCTCTGTGATCTGATCCTGGGATCAGACACATGGCAGATCACCTCTAAGTCTCTAGCTTTCAGAATCAGGCACTGGTAGCCAGTTAGGGGAAAGGAGGAGAGGCCTAGAGCCTCCTGCTTGTCTGTGGCTCTGATGACCTCTAAGGAAACCCCATACTGCAGACAGACTTAACAATGTATCTCTTACAGCAAGCACTCTTCCGTTGAACTGAAACTCAGCAGTCTACCTTTCTGACTCTGTATCCAAGAACCTTGAGGCTCGCGGGACAGTAATTGCTACAGCTTCAGCACGTGACTGGGGCCCCTATCATTACCTGTAATAGTCACCACAACAGTTTTTTTAAAAAGTAATCGACTTTAATTGTGCCCTCAACTGACCCTTCGGATGGAAATAAAGAACGAGTGAGGAGAGCGAAATGGTAGGAAATCGTCCTGCTGGGTCCAATTTTCAGTAAAGTAAGTGGGTTGAGCACCCAGTATGGTAAGCCTGGGTTCCTCAGTGCCAGCCTGGGGTCTGCCCATGATCCATCCTGTGGCTTTAGAGAAACCAGGCTGTTTGTTATACACACTTCCTCACCTCTGTGAGGGAGTCACTCACCTTCTGTGAGTCAGAAAGAGGTTCAGACCTGTGAGGCCTGTGGGGGTCCTCTAGGACGTCACCCCCTATCAGTGACGAGATCCGAATATGATGAACTTTCCGACAGCAGAGATTTCTTGGGGGGAGCCTGATGTCAGAGTCAGAGGGCGAAGAGATTGTTCTGTGGCATTTCCTGGGGAAACGTGAACAAATGTCTATTCATCCCAGATAGGGCGCCAACAATATATATCACGGAAATAATTCCACCTACGTCTAGCCCAGTAAAAGTGAGTATATTGGGGCTCCCTGGAGGAGGGGTTATTTTCAGGAACATGTTTCACTGCGGAGCTTACCCTAGCTGGGTAATAGCTCATGAAAACAGCATCTCTGGGAACCTCTGCTTAACTTGGAAGCTTGGGGTGCCTGGAGGGAGCCTTCTCCACTGCTTGTCATTGTTCAGTCTGCCTGCTCACCTATCACCTATCTATTTGTCTATCATCTACATAGCTGTCATTGATCTATTAATCATCTATCAATCATCTACGTATCTATCATCTATCTATGTATCTATTGTATATGGATATATCACCTATCAATCACCTATCTATCTATTTATCTTTCTATAATTTTAATTGTAGAGTATTAGGTTTCAGTATAGAATTTTTATTCTATAGTTGGTTCTCCTCCTCTGCTGTTCTTTTCTTCCCGATGTGTCGTCTTCCTCAGCACCTCCTTTAATTCTCTTATGGTTCCCTTTCTAGCCACCTTGACTGTACCCACACCTATGCGCGCGCGCGCACACACACACACAGGTCTTCTGTGTATGAGAACTGACGTGAGGTGTTTGTCTTTCTGAGTCTGGGTCACCTTACTTAATACAATAGTTTCCAGAGCTATCTGCCTTTCTGAATTTTTCACAATTTCCCTTTTCTTTACACAGAACATAATTACCTTGTGTATGTGAACCACACTCCTTGCAGAGGGGCCCTGTGAGTTTTGTAACTTCCTGTGGGTCCTGGGCCTTGTAAGTTTTGTTCAACTTTTGAGTCTATCCAGCATTCCTCTTCCCCCAAGGAGGGATCATTCAATTTAGAGAAAAGAAGCTGGCTGGCAATGATGAGAGATGAGAGGAGTGTAGGTTATTGTACCTAGCCAGCTGTTCTCAACACAGTCTAGAACCACACATGTAGGGACCTTCAAGGCTATTCTAGACTGTGGGTGTGTGCTTCTTATCCATCCGGACTTCCTGCATTGCAGCTCAGGTTGTTTGCAATGAACTCTATTCATTCATCCCAAAACTTCTGGGATTTCCTGGCACACCGACCACATCCTGTCTTCGTCCCTCACTTGCCATGCTTTGGAGGTGAGCTCCACAGGATCAGCAAAGCTCTGCACCCCCCTCCCCCCGTTTCTTGCTTCAAGCCCAGCTTCCCTCTGAACTGCAGGAAGTTGGATGCTGAGTGTAGCCCTCAAGCCTGTAGAGAGTGTCATTTTCTTGATTTTATTTTCTTGTTCTTAAATACCGACGAAGTGATGCTATTTTGTCCCCGGTGAGGTGGGCTGCTGTTACACGATCATCTTGTCTGAGAAAAATCAAATTTATTCCAAATGCCCAATCATATTGTAAAGTTCGAAATAGATCAAGTGTGGTGGTCCAGGACTTGAATCACAGAGCCAGAGAGGCTGCGGCAGGAGGAGGGTTATGAGTTCAAGGCCGTTTGAGAGAAAGGAGGGAGTAAAGAGAGAGAGGGAGACAAAGGAGAGAGGGGAAATGGGTGTGATGAAGAATGTCCAGAGACACAGAGTCACGCTGCTGTCTTGGGACGTTCCTGTCGGTCGTATTTTCACTTTCTCCAAAAGCGTTTCCAACACAGGAGGACCAGTGAGCGAGAAGTACGACATCATTTTGCTCCTGAGAAGGGATTTCTTGCTGGCAAGAAGAATGGATGCCCACTGTGGCCTCAGATGCCTAGCTCCCCAATTCTAGGAGATGGGAATCTTGCAGATGCCCACGTGGAATGCATTGGGTTAATTAATTTATTGATTCTAAAACAAGCAATTTCAAAATATCGGAAGGCAGAAACTAACATAGTAGCGTCCACACAATCTCGCAGCTCTGACAGTAATTGTCAAAGGCTTATTTGATTTTACCTCTGCAGCGATTTCCTTCCTGTATTCTGTTCTGAGTGATTTTGAAACAAAAACTCTCAGATTCTTATCATTTTATTTGAACTTATTTACAACTTGTATCTGCAATTTTTTAAGACGACTTGCTTTGGGAATTATAGCCAAAGTACAATTTTTACACCTAAATATTTGAACAGTAATTTTTTCAGTAACATCAAGTATTAGTCAGGATCATTCCTTCCACAATCATACAGATATTTTGGTGGCTACTCTACATTAGAAACCTGACTTGATTTAGAATCAAAACACACCTGTGGGTGTTTCAGTAACGGTGTTTTCAGAAAGGTTTAACAGAGGAGGAAGGTCCACTTTGGGTGGCACCATCCCACAGGATCAGATTCTGGACCACATTAAAAGGAGAAAGCAAGCTGAGCAGCAGCATCCGCCTCTTTCTGCCTCCTGACTAAGGATGCGAAGGGATCAGTTGCTTCAAGATCCTACCACTCTAACCTCCCCGGCATGGACTTGAGCCCTCAAAATGTGAGCAGAGAGAGACCCTTTCTTCCTTAAATTACCTCTTGTCAGGCATCTGGTCTCAGCTACAGGTAACTAGAACAAGTGCTTAAGAAAACTTTTCTTAGGACCGGAGAGATGGCTCAATGGTTAAGATCGAAAACTGCCCTTACAAAGGACCTGAGTTCAGTTCCCGGCACCTATGCTGCCTGGTTCGTAACCACCTTAACAATTTTCCTCCTTTCTGAGTTCTTGGTTAGTACTGGAGACAAGGAGTAGACTAACAAGAAGGCGAAATCAGTTTACCAGAATGTATGCCTTACCTGGACATTCTAGATTCTAAGAAAAAAAATGAGGAATATTCAAGAAAGGGTTTAGATGAAATTCTGTGTTCTGCCCTATACAGCTGCGACAGAAGCTGGTTGTGGAGACACGGGCAGGAAAAAGCCAGCATGCTAATGCAAGGCTGTGAAATTGGGAGCCTGGGCCTTTCTTCTGATTTAGTGGCTGAAAGGGATTTCATTTATCAGCAAATATTTTCTTTTCAAAAGAATATTTGTACATTGAAAGGGCATATTTTGAGGTCTGACAGGCACAAAGATTTCATCTGAATTCTGAAGCTAAGAACACTGCCTCCTTCATTAACATGATTTTTAAATTATGGGTGTGTTGGGGGACAGTTGGTCCGCATACAAACACTGTTTATTCTTTAAACTGAATGGATACGGAGTTGCCCAGTGATGCAGCTTTGGCACAGAGGAAGTTTGGAGGTGGAGGAATGCCATTGCAGTGAGACTGGGGGCTCCTGGGCCAGGAGGATGGCGTGCTGTTGTCATCTTCTGGGGTCCTTCATCAGTGCTCACCAGAGCTGCCCTGACATGCCTGGAATGTGAGAAGCTTCTGGATTTGAGTTCCTTCCTATGCACCCATCTGCGGCCCGTGTCCTCGGGGTGTCTCCCACAGCCTCACTTCCGGCAGCACAAAGCTACTTTGCACATTTTTTCGTTCAACGTCGTCGATGTATCCTGGGGAGGTGATATAGCCGTTTTGGAATAATTTAGTAAGAAAGCCTATTTATTTGAGAAGTGGGAAAAGTCTAGTATCTAAAACTGGAATGTGGTTTTAGGTGTCATTTTTACCAATTAGCGATGTGTCATCAAGCCAGGCATGCTGTTGCTTGCTTATAATCCCCAAGACAGAAGGGTTATGAATTTGTGAAATCTCAGGGCAACAGAGTAAGATCCTGCCTGAAAGCTACTTGCATGTAGCTCAGTGGTTGAGCACTCGGTTGGCATGAACAAGGCCCCAGGTTTGAGCCCCGGCTCCAACACCAAAAATTAATCATATATCTGTTAATTCAATCATAACTTTAAGAAACAGATTTATTTTATTATTTTTAATCATGTATAGGTGTGTGTAGATATATTCACGCGAGTGAGTGTGCCCAAGGAGGTCAGAGGCTTCTAATTCCTTGGAATTGAGTTACAGATCATTGTGGGATTGCTATGTATATGTTGGGAACCAATCTTGGGGTCCTCTACAAGAGCAGTGAGTACATTTAACTGCTGAGCCATCTCTCTAGCTCCTCAACCATAACTTTTTGATGGAAGTATTTAGTTGGGATTATTGTATAAAATTTTAGTGTTGGCTATTAATTACTTCCTGTGAAGTAAATTCTAGGCATTTCACTTCTCTCTAGCATAGAGGACAATTTCTCATTGTCCTTTTTCTAGTCTTCTCTCCTCTCTTTCATGAATGTCCTGACAATTATAATTTCATCTCTAGCTATATCGTCAGCCCCTTGCATAATCATATATAATATATAAATCTCTTTCTTGTCTTCCTGGTAATTGGGAAGAGCTCGAATCTCTACCTTTGAGATTGCATATACTATAGGAAATGAATGATCCATCAGAACCACGTAATTTAGGGAAGTGGATAAAGCCATTATTGTAAATTCTAAGCAAGGTTTAAGAAAATCAGAGGATGGCGCAATGTCCACTCCATACTCGAGGAAAGCAAAGTACATCAGCTGTTTGCTCACACGATGTGGGGTTTCCCGGAGCACTGTGGAGGGGATAGCATCCCTCCTCCCTCCTCCTTTCCCTAGCCTCCAGCTGGTGCCCCTCATGATTAGAAGCAGAGGACTTAGTCTTAGTCCCCTTGTCAGTGAGGGCTAGGAGATCGGTGTGGTGGTTGGATATTTTTATTCACTTGTGGGGAGTTTTCGAAGGTTCTCTTGATATTTGGTGGTTTGGAATTACATAGTGGTAACTCAGATGTACACAGCATCTTATAGTCACATCTCCAAGGACTCAATGGGCACTTCCAATCTGAGCACTTTGGGCAGTCTTCAGTTGTGGGAAACAGACACTGTTTCTTAACTCTCCGGTGTCTACACCCTGCCTTCTAGAACGTTTATTAAATGGCTGTTGCCCTCTAGAGAGGCCCATTCTCAGCATTTCTGCTCTCTATTTTTAAGATTTATTTTTAAGGACTTATTCTGTCTGTGTCTCTGTCATCTCTCTCTGCCTCTCTCTCTCTCTCTCTTTCTCTTCCAGTGTGCATGTGTGTGTGTCTCCCTCCCTCCCTCTCTCTCTCTCTCTCTCTCTCTGTGTATATGTATGTGTTTGTGTGTGTGTGTGTATGTGTGTGTGTATGTGAGAATGTGTGTGTGTGTGTGTGTATGTGTGTGTATGTGTGTGTGTGTGTATGTGTATGTGTGTGTGTGCATGTGTATGTGTATGTGTGTGTGTATATATGTATGTGTTTGTGTGTGTATGTGTGTGTATGTGTGTGTGTATGTGAGAATGTGTGTGTGTGTGTGTGTATGTGAGAATGTGTGTGTGTGTATGTGTGTGTATGTATATATGTGTGTGTGTGTATGTGTATAAGTGCCAACAGAGGTCATCAGATGGCATAGATCCTTTGGAGCTGGAGTTACAGATCAAAGAGCAATACACACACTTAACTGTTGATTTCTCTCTCTCCAGATCCTTTATATCTATGTGTCTGTGTCTACATGTGTGTGCCAGAAGACGACATCAGATTGCCCTGGTACTGGAGTCACGGTGGTTGTGAGCTCTTGAATGGGGGTCGCTCAGATTCCCTGGGAGTTGCTGGGGTCCCCTGGGAGAACAGCCAGAGTTCTGAACTGGGGAGCTATAGCTTCAGCTCCCCCTCCCCAAGTGCTTCTTAAACTTTCTCTTAACTTTTCCGGTTTTGACTTCTAGTCTATATTTTAATACATTTGTTGACTTCTCAGATGTTTTAAATCCCACTTTTTCTGGCCAGCGTATTTTCAAAGGACTTTTGCGTATTTTCAAAGTCTGATGGATTTTGTTCATTTGTTCCAAGACAGTCTCACAGTGTAAACCAGGCTACCTTTAAACTAGCAATCCTCCCATTTCAGCTTCCCCACTGAGTGCTGGCATCACAGGCAAGTGCCCCTAGGCCAAGCTTTATCGATTTATTCTCGTGCTCACGTTAGTTGTTTTACATAGCAGGCATGCATGGAGAGAGAGGCGGTGAATAGTTAGTAAAGACTGGACACCTTGAACCTCTATGAAGGAAGTGAAGTCTCCTCCCCATGACCTCGCAGTTTGCCCATTCCCTCCCTAACACGATGCTGTGACTGAGAACTTGAATTCCTTGCTCTGCTGTGACATTTGCTGAATTTTAACCTAATGCTGTCTAGGCTCTGTAGCTTGGCTTCTTCATTTGAAGAAACCACCTCAGAGTAGGTTTCATGAACATTTGTAAAAATACTGAGCAAAGCTCCTGACACGAGCAAGGTACTATGAATCGGGCTGAGGTTGCAGCTCAGTGCTAAACACAGGTCTGGTATTTCTAAGGCCCGGGGATTAACCACTGCCTCTTCTCGTTTTTGATTCTCTGCTGTGTCACCATTTACTCTTAGTAGCTGGCAGTTCTCAGTTGTCTACAGTTACTTATAAATACAGGATCATGTGTTTTTGTTACTAGACTCAAATCCAAAGTCCCAGCTCTGGGGTTCCCAATGGACTAGACCCAGCTACACTCTTAATACTTTAGTCAAAGAGCTGAGCAGGAGTACAAGGCAGAGAAGGGAGATTTAACCAGTGTGGCCATCTTGGGAAGAACAGATAAACAGGCTCAGTGACCCTGTCTCTGTCACCATGGGACTGATAGGTGGCTGGCAGAGTCAGAGGAGCTTGACCAGAAGGGGAGAGGTTGAAGTAGGTAACACTGACAGCGGTTGGTTGGTTACATCAGTTGGCAGCTTCGTTCTCTTTTTCCACAGCGCAGCTCACAAGAGCCTCGGCCTCCAGCTCTGTGGGATCTGATGCCCTCTGGCAGGCACTGCACTCCCATGCTCACTGACATACACGTATCTGATAACAAATGAAATCTTTCTAAAAACGAGGCCAAGGGTAAGCTCTCTGAAGCCACGAACGGAATTTTACTGTCCGTCTTTAATGTTGTTCTCGTGGTAATTTCTATTATAGTTGTGCAGAAGTAACTATCACAACGCTAAATGAGAACACATTGGGTTCACCCCTCACGTCCATGGCTCCTTACAAGGGCACCTTGTCACGCCTGACTGAGCTGTCCGCCTAGCCTCGCTGTATGCAAATGATATGCTTGTCCACCTCTGCCGTTGTGATAACCAGGAAGAAGTAGTCCTGAGTCACTAATGGTAACCTACACGGGCTCAGGGTTTACCAGCCCCATGCGTCGCCTGTCCCTGCACAGCACACAGGCTGCCACAGATGGCAGGGCCATGCTGCAAAAGAACAATCCAGAAAAGTGTGGTCCGAGAACACGTTCCGTGGTGTTAGCTCCTGCCACCAGAGAGAAAGGAGAGCACTTGGCCCTCTAGGCTTGCACTGTTGTGCAAAGTGGACAGCCAATTTGGTATTCGGCCATAACGAAGAGTGAAGTGTGTTAGAAACACCTACTTACGGCAGTTGACAGCACACAGGAAGGACATTTGGAAAAACATGATCGGTATTGTGCTCTGTGGCCACTGGGAGGACCTGTTCTGTTGCCAGAGACAGAAAATTACTGTACAATATCCACGTACTGGTGGCTTTTTAGTGCAATATGCTTCAAATATTTCACCAAGTCTTGTTTTTATCCTTTGTAATTCCATCACATTTGAATGACTACCTGGAAGGAGACTCCTCCTGCAGGTCATGGGATTCGTATACTTGTAACCACAAGTAGAAGTTACTTGTTCTCTTCCAATTTAGTCTTTAAAGACTATGGTGGCAAAAACAGAGGCAGGACTCTCGGGAGGTGAGCAACACTAAAGCATGGAGCCTTTAATCCTGTACAGTCATATATGTCAGCTCGAGTTCACGGGGCACAAGCTTCAGTTCTGACAGTTTTGTAACAATGAAGGTCAAACCGGAAACTGAAAGATGCTTACAATTCACAGTGTGTTCTTTTTCAAGGAGGAAAAGTAGCTCTAGGTATTCACCTTAGGTCAATGATAAATCCAGGCCTCAGTTTAGCACAATAGAAAGTGGGGAACCCCTAAAACACACACACAAGTATCCATACATAAAGAAACACCCATGCAACACATATGCACATACACACATACAAACATACATGAACATGTAAGCTTGTGCACATGGATACAAAGACATAATGCGTACACAAACCATATACATATACACCCAAGCACACAAATACACAAATGTTCAGAAACATGAACACAGACACACAAATGTTATCACTGTGTCTTACAGAGACACAAAACCTTGCAAGTACACACATAAGCATCACACACATATGAATCAATGCAGACATACACAGAGATATATGAATAAAAACTTGCACAAACATGCATGTACATACACATGAAGACAAAAGCATGCATATGTACACACGTACACACACAAAAAAACATACATAGGCAGACAAAATGACCCAAAACCCACACACAGATACACAATGATACACATGCAAATGCAGAATGCATGTGTACACACAGATATCTGTACATACATGTTTACACATTTGTACACACTCATGGTATCTACTTGTACATATGCATAAGCAAACATACAACACAAATGTGGGTGCACTCAGACACACAAACAGGCATGCACCTAAATACAAACTGACACATGTACACAGACACAAGCAAGACCATGCATTTATAAATGCACACACATGTAAAAACACATAGACACATTCCAAACACAACCTAATATATAAATATGTACACACAAGAAAGTCCATGCATGTTGAAGTGCACATATTCATGCAACAACACACATACAGCCATACAATACACACAGACTAGTATACAGATGTGCTCACATGCAGAAACAAATGCTCACACCTGCACAGCCACGCACTCAAAGCTACACATAAAAATGCATTCAACAGCACAAAGGCACATGTGAACATGTGTACATATACATATACACAGAAAGATACACAGAAACTAGCACATGCATGCTCACATGTGCATTCTTATGTGTGAACATTTGTTTCTGCATGTGAAATAGACACAAATGTATACATGTGCATGCATACTTACACACAGCCATAAAAACATGAACAGCTTGCACGCACACACCCACGCACACACACCCACGCGCACACACACACACACACATGCACGCACAAGCACAGATAAATAAGCACAAATGCATCCAGAGAAAAACATGCCCATACAAACACACAAAGTCATGCATGCTCCTGTACATTCATGCACATATACATGCATACATACACAATCAACAAAAATAATTTATAAGTCAATGCACATATATGTTCATAGACACAAACACATTTGGACATACATATGAAACTACTGATTTTCACATGCTTGCAGTAACACACAGACACACACACATACACAGAGGCACACTCAATACACATGTAGACATACACACATGCATACAAGACACGTGCATTAATGCCAAAAGCACATCCATGCACAGAAATGCAGGGTCTTACATGCACTCATGCACAAATGCTAGTACGCACATACTGTCAGTCCATATATCACCAACATGTGCATATGCAGTATTAGTGGATAAATGCTTAACCCACACACAGACACACAAAGATTCAAGCC
Source organism: Cricetomys ansorgei (assembly GCA_026225945.1). Classification (NCBI taxonomy): domain Eukaryota; kingdom Metazoa; phylum Chordata; class Mammalia; order Rodentia; family Nesomyidae; genus Cricetomys; species Cricetomys ansorgei. Next base: position 1,110,408 of record JAMJFZ010003200.1, read on the forward strand.
TGAATGCACAAATCTATCCTTGTATACACAGGGAAATACACATATGCTTTCACATAAGACACACACAGATGCACACATGCACACAGATATACACCCACACATATGCATACTTACATGCATAAATAAACTAACATGCCCACACAAGTGAACAAAATGTGCACACATGCATTAATACATGCATGATTGCTCCTACATGCATGCATGTATACAAACCCATATGCACTTGCCCGCATATGCATGTAGACTCCTCATGCAAGCACATGCTTTCATGCATGCATCCTTACACAGATGTGCACATTCAGAGATTCACATGCAAGTGTGCGTACACATACATACTTACATGCACTTGTGTATATACACGAACAGGAACACATACATGCATGCATATCATACACATAGAAACACACATGAATTTAGGTACTCACATGAATACACATGCATGCACTTGCACCGTGTGTACACACATACATTCAGAAGCATACAGAAGTGCACCACTTGTGTGCAGGCACACACACATGCTTGAACACTGGTGCACACAACGTGCACTAATATACCTTATGCACACATAGACTACACAAGTGTAAACACTCTTGTATGCATACATACCTGTGAAAACATGTACTTTAGAAGCAAAGGTGAATGTGTTTTCATTTGCTGGGATAAAATTATGTATTGAGGGGTTGTGTTGCGTAATTAACATTCCCATTATATCTGGAAATTATTAGCATTGTTCAAATACATTTCTTTCTAAAGACTTATTCTGATTATTTTTAATTATGTGTGTTGTGTCTGTGCACGTGAGCACAGGTGCCTGCAGAGGCTGGAAGCATTGCATTTCCTTATAGCTGGAGTTACAGGTGGTTGTGAGCCCTCTGATGTGGGTGCCGAGAAACGATCTTGGGTCCTCTGGAAGAGCAGTACATATTCTTAACTGCTGAGCCATTTCTCCACCCACGCCACCCCCCCCCCCAAACTCACAGCTTCCTAATGCCAGGCCTCCCATAGATGATAACAAGAATATTGAAACTAGGATTCCCCCCCCCACAACTCAGCTGTGATTGATTTCACCCCTCAGGAGGCTTAAGGTTTGAGGCCAGCTGGAGACTCCGTCACAGGAAACGAAACAGAAAGCAAAATCAAAAGTAGCAAACCACAAAAACCAGTCAACCTCCCAAATGAGGCACATCCTGCTGATAGAGCTTTGCTGGAAGTATCTGCAACACATTTTAAAAACTGAACTGAAAAAATTAGATAGCCCCACTCCCAGGAGTGAGCCATTTCCCTGTTTGATCCTTAGTTTCAGTTTCCATAGAATGGGGCCAATATTACTAACTACTTATTCAGGTGGTCAGCAGGAGAGAGTGTAACACATACCTTTACAAACTGTGGAGCACTGTGTACACCCTGGGATGCCCCCCCCAGACCTTCGTTCTTCACCATACTTTGCGTGTCTGCCCTGGTTATAGTAGTCTGTGCGATGTAAAAGAGGTGCTCCTCATTTTCTTAGTATCTCGACTACAGGGGAAAATTACAGTTATTAATGCACACTAAATTATGTCAAACACTAAGCTCAACGTTTCTGCTGAATACCAACGAGGCTTTGGTTGCAAGGAAAAGCTGTTGCAGACTCGGGCTGTGACTGGAATCCTCTGTTTGCTCTCCCTTGAACCGTGCACCTCCTCAAAGGCTACAATGTCTCGATGAATTTGGAAGACAGTGAGGGTTAAAAACAGCGGCGTGGAAGAGGTCTGGGCTGGGTGTCACCTGGGATCTAGTATCTGGCAGTCCATCCCATTATGGGTTTGAATCAGGGAGCGTATTATACCAGTGAAGGACAGAAGGAAATGCTCTCTCCTTACAGCCTAAGGGGAGATGGCTGCGGTGAGAACGCTCAGTCCCACATGGGACTACTTACAGCTCTTAATTGCAAGTCCCCTCCCAGAGCAGCACCACCATGTGCTTGCTGAAGCACGCACAGGGAGACCCAGGAGTATGTCGGGTAACGTCAGGATCTCTACCCTGTGGACGCGGCAGCTCCCACCAGGAAGTCCCGTTCTGCTACACCCCAACCCTATCTCGTCACCATGGCCTCCTCTCTATGACTTTTCCTTTCTTTCCCTGGTCCATTAGTTCAGCTCTGCTGCCCACCCCTCCCTCTCCTCATCCATCATCCGCTCAGAAAAGGCTGTGATTGACACAAATCTCATTCCTAGAAACTGCTAGGCAGGTAACTTACACACTTGGGATTCCTTCCTCTCAGATGTGCAGAGGTAAGGTGTAGTGGGTGATTCCGGTGCTTGAACCATGGTTGAGAATGCAGCCCTGTCCCAGTGCTCCCATTTGGGTGCGTTCCGTTTTGTTTTTGTGCCTGATTTTCCATTATACTTTTACCCTTCGTCTTTACTTGTGCTCATGAAGCCACTCCCTACAAGCCATGCTTTGTCGTTTGCATTTGGAAGCCAAGGACCCAGCCCGAGACGGGTGACTTGATGTGTTCATGATTCATCACACGCAGGCCTCGGCCAGAAGAGTCCATGGCCCTTCATTTAGAGAAAAAATCCTTTGAAAGAAAACTCATATGCTCTCCAAGAGAATTCTGAACAAAAATATTGTTGCTAGAGCTAGCTGGAGCCCTTCTCTGCTGGAGGGATCTGGAACTCTATGAGGGCATAGCCAGGACCCATCGTGGTATCTGAGCTCTGCACCCCAGGTTTTAGGGGTGAGAACAGCCACTGAAAGTTCCCTGAAACCCTCCTTTTCTCCACGTTCTCTCTCCAAACAACCCCATCTCCTTTAGAAAGTAAACAGCTTGCTGGAGTCTGGAGTTTGCAGCTAGCTCTGGTGGAGGGAGGAGGACACCAGCTCTCCCAGTAGTAATCCAAGATTCCTGGACCCACATCACCCCTGTGGCGCCTCTTCCCTTCTGGCAGAGTTACAGACAGATGCTAAATGGGACCATCCATCCAGACAGTTGAACGGCTTTGCCTGACAGCTCTGGGGCTCAGCAAGGCAGCTCCCCCGCTGTGGTAAAGAGCTGATCAATGTTCCATTATTCTTTCCATTATTGGTAGCTCTCCTCCTCTCACCCTTCTGCCCCCTCCTGCTTATGTCCATCCAGTCTCAGAGCAGGGGCTTAGATGTGCAAGGCTGTACCACCGAGATACCCTGTCCTGCAAGAGGAGGGGGAGGTCAAAGCCTTGGGTGCTGTTATCAGGAGTAGTGGTCACCACCGTCCTGACCACTTGGAGTCTCTCTTCTTCCTTTAGAAGGCGGGTCCTGTTCATCTCAAGACAGCGGTTGAAGGGGGTGTGTTAAGTAGTCAGCGGATAAATTCATAAAACGTAACTGATAGCGAGACTGTAAAACCCTAACTGAAGCGCCATGGCTTCAGAATGTCCATGCCAAATGTACAGAAATTCACAGAGATACACAGAGATGATTGGGCTGTGTGATTTTTTTTTTTTGAATTTGTGAGTCCATTGCAATTTTTTTTAAAGACGAGTTTTAAAGAAGGAATCCATGGGGGGTGGGGCGGTGTCAGAAGGCTCTGATCTTTCATTTCCAGTGTGTGCCGGTTCCATCCTCCCAGGGCTTCTCAGATTGAATGATGTTGACACCAGGGGCTGACTAACTCTTGGTTACGGGTGTTTCCTGTGCAGTGCAGCCTGCTCAAGAGAATTCTTGGGACACACTCATGAGATACTCTCCACAATGTGACCATCAGAAATGTCTGCCAAAATTTCCCCAGGGAGCCAACAGCCCCAGTGTGGTACTTCTGACTGGATGATGAGCCTGGGGTTTGTATTAGCACTGTCATTACAGCCGCATGTTCATCAGCAAACATCACTGACATTCCTGATGACCAAGGACCCCACTTAACAAGTGTTATTGAATCCAAGGTGCTCGGCATGTTTTCAGAAAGTTGTATAAAGTAGTTCAAGATTCCTCACATCTGTAGCTGGTAGATATTGCTGTGCCCATTTTTGTGATGAGAAAAACCGGTGGTCAGAAAGCTTCCACGGCTTTCCTGCAGAGAAGCCAGAAAACCACTGCATGCCTCTTTAACACAAGTCTCATTCACCATGCACGCTGGCCATATGCTTCCCTTTTGCCCCATTACCTGTGTCTCCTCCAGATCTTGGTGAAGGACACCTGAAAGCTTAACCCTCCCATAAATCCTAATAAAGAACAAGAATCGAGTTACTCTGCTTGGTTCAATGAATGCAAATTCATTTGGTTTTTTTTTTTGTTTTTTTTTTGCAAAGACTTAGCCTCCATCTTTGTGAGAGTAGAGAAACCCCTTGACCTTCCTAAGCCTGAGATACTTTTTTATGAATGAGCTAATGTGTGTGAGAAGTAGGAGTCATTCATTCATGGGTATGGCCAGCTAAGTGAGAGCCACCTGTCCATGTTCAGACAGGCGCTTCCAGTCCTCGTAGTCCCTCTCACCTCTATTTTTTATGAACTCAAGGGAGGTCCCTCTCTTTGTTCTCTTTGCGAAAGTGATTGAGAAGATGGTGGGTTTCCTTAGAAGAAATTAGAAAATGGATACATGAACCAGTCAGGAAGAGAGGATGAGTGTGGAAACTTCTTTCCTGAAAGGTGATAGCTGGCCTCGGGCAGAGTCCTGCCTGCGTCCCACTGGTCCTGAATTGCAGCTGTTGTACAGTGAGCCAGATCCATGAAGACTGAACAAGCCATGTCTCTCGGGACCGGCTTTCCTTGTCTGCATAGCAGGCTGGATGAATCAGAGTTCCTAAATCAATGCACTTCACAAACGACCACGGTTCTGACCCAGTCTTCCATGCATACAGGGGGTTGGGGTCGTCTATTCCAGCTTTGTGTGCATTCCAGACTGGCTGATGCCAGGGGCTTAAAGCTAGCAGGTATTCTTGCTCAGTCTGTCAGCAGAGACCCTCTCTGGGACTGAAGACCAGATAGTAGATGGATTCTTGCTATACACACACACACACACACACACACACACACATATGTGTATATATGCATTTATACACATACATACATATACATGCATATGCATATATACATATACACATACACACACATATATATATTTATATATATTGTATTTTCCCCCTAGTGACAAATTCCTCAAACAAGCTGCAATTTCCATGTGCCCCTCTGTCAGGCATGCTTTTCTCAGGCAGTAAAATCAGGGTATGCAATTAGGATCCATAAACAGCTAATGAAAGTGCATGAAATGTCCAGGTTGCTGATTGGCCAGACATCATACTTTCTCCTTGCCCCCCTCTCTCTTCTTGGCCAGGAATCTGAAGATTGATCCTGCTTAGAGAAAAGGGCTGAATTGCAGGTCAATTCCTCCTTTTAAGAGCCTTCTGACTTTAGTTAGTTGTCCTCACAAAGTCCCAAACTAGAATTTAGCGACAAGTGGTAAGGAATTCCTGAAGGGCAGAGTCCAGGGAAGTAAGCCAGGGTAGTGTGGGGAGTGGGGCAGGCAGCAGAAGGCTCTGCCCTGGCCACGGCCACTGTGGCATGAGTTGAATTTAAAAATATAAGAACTGACCCTTCCTTCCTTCCTTCCTTCCTTCCTTCCTTCCTTCCTTCCTTCCTTCCTTCCTTCCTTCTTTCCTTCCTTCTTTCTTTCCTTCCTTCCTTCCTTCCTCCCTTCCTCCCTTCCTTCCTTCTTCCTTCCTCCCTCCCTCCCTCCTAAGTTTTATACTTGAGAAAAGCCTAGAAAAAAGGGAATTTAATTCAGTTATTCATTCAAGGAATGCTCTCCTAAACATTCCTGAACACAGTCTCTGCACTAAGAACTGTATTTTTGACATTAAGGACTCCCTACTTTTAGTAGTCACAATCTATGTCCTGAACACCATCACTGTGGTTTAAGGTTCTTGTAAAGTACCAAAGCGAAGAGAAGTGGCCTTCAGGCCAAGGGCAGCGCGGTAAGAGTGTGAAGCTGCATTTTCAGGCTAGAGTAGAAAGCAGTGGAGTAAATCTAAAGGACGAAGCCTGGATCAGGTCCTGCCGATGTCGTGGGCCTTCTGAAGAGTCCCGTCATACGGTCAGTGTTGATAAGGTAGCGTACCGTGCAGAAGAGGAGCAGTTGTAAGAGTGGTGCCTGCCTGTAGTTCAGAGGCGGGCAGGTGATGGAGATTCTGCAGGCTGCTTTGTCCCCTTTCATTGCTCTTGGGAAAAGCACAAGAAGATGAGGATGAGGCTTTTAAAGCAAAGTTCCTGTGGCTGGGCCCTGGGTGAGAGTAGAAGACGGCACTACAGAAAGAGGTAATTTGGGGTGAAATCTTGAATGCTTTTTAGATGAAACCTTGGCAATATAGAAGGAATGATGTACCAGGTTCCTAAGAGGAACACAGCCACTGGATGTCTGGATGAGACCAAGGGAGAGAATGGGACACCCTCCAGACCTGAGATTCTCTGATTCTTTAGAGCGATGGTTCTCAACCTTCCTAATACAGCGACCCTTTAATACAGTTCCTCATGTTGTGCTGACCCCCAACCATAAAATTATTTCCGTTGCTACTTTGCGACTGTAATTTTGCTACTGCTGTGAATTGTAATGTAAATAGCTGATAGGCAGATGGTCTTAGGTGACACCCCTGTGAAAGGTTGTTCCTTCCCTATAGGAGTTCTGACCTACAGGTTGAGAACCACTGCTCTAGAGTGACTTGTATATTCAACCAGCTCAACCACAAAAATTTGTTGGGTAATTGCTATGGTTTGAACATGCAATACCTCCACAGACTCTGTGTTGGTTAGGTTTTTTTTTTTTTTTTTTTTTGTCAACTAGAGATATATTTGAGTTATCTATGGAGTAAATGACACTTTGAGATTGGACTATAGGTAAGTCAGTGGAGCATTTTCTTGATTAATGACTGATGTGGGAGGGTCAAACGCTTGTGGGAAGTGCAATCCCCAAGCAGAGAATCCTTCGCTGTATAAGAACACAGTCTGAGCAAGCCATGGGGAGCAAGTCCGTGAGCAGCACCCCTCCATGGCTCTGCTTCCGTTCCTGTCTCCAGGTTTCTTCCTTGATATCTGATGGTGATGGACTATTGATATGGAAGTGTAAACCAAATAAACACTTTCTTTGAGTTCCTTTCGATCATGGTGCTTATCACAGTAGCAGAAAGCAAACTAAGATAGCACCTTTGTGTCGAACGCTTGCTTTCTAGCCCATGGTGCTGTTCTAGGAGATCCTGGCCCCTAAGAACAGAGTTATCTGTAAAAGTAAGTCACTAGGGTGAGCCTCTGATGGATAGTCCTGACCCTAGCTGCTGGTGGCTGCCCTCTTTCCTGGTCTGCCGTGTGATGAGCAGGATTTCCATGTGATGATCATGCCACCATAGTGTGGGATGTTCCAACTTCACCACCATGGTGGACCGAACCCTCTAAAGCTGGGCTGGAACAAATCTTTCCTAACTTGAGTTGTTTCCTGTAAGTCTTTGGTCACAGTAATGCAAAAATATCCCATGAGATATTAAAAAGATGAGGAGTGATATTCACCAGACCCAGGAGGATAAGGAAGAAAAAGCTATGCCATTCCCAGAGATGCAATCTTATGTCGTATTCTTGGAGCCACAGTAACAAATCTTTATGCATTCAATGATGGCTCAGAACAGTGAAAATTTACCTATCACATGTCTGGAGGTGAGAAGCTGCAGTTTAGGTACTGAGAATAGAAAAGACTTCTTTGTTAGCTGAGTCCCAGTGCCCCGAAGTGCTGGCTGATTTATGGCAATACCATTCACATCTTTGCCTTCATCTTGTCTCTCTGTGTCTCTTGTTGATGTGTCTCTTATAAAGGATACATTCTCAGATTTAGGGACCTGCAGGCAAGCTAGGATTATTTACTTAGTGTTCTGGTTTGGTCTCTGTGATAAACACCATGACCAAAGGCAGCTTGGAGAGGAAATTGTTTATTATATCCTATAGGTTCAAATCCATATTAAGGGAAGCCAGGGCAAGAATTCAGGCAGGAAACTGGAGGCAGAAACTGAAGCCAAGACCATGGAAGAACACTGCTTACTGCTTAGCTTTCCATGGCTTGCTCAACTACCTTAATTATATAGCCCATGCCCACATATCCAAGGAGGTTACCATTCACAGTGCACTGGACCCTCCTTCAATAATTCACAACTAAGAATGGAGAAACTAATGGAGACAATTCTTCAAGTGATGTTCCCTCTTCCCAGGTGCGTGATGTTGACAACCGAGATTAGCTGTCACAAGTTCAGCCTCTGTCAGCTTGATCCACACACACATAGCTGTGAAAACATAACCTTAACCTTGTCGCCAAGGTCTCATGTTAATAACACAATAGAAAACTTAGCAGAACTTCTAAATTTCCAGAGTCTTTAAAAATTCCGATACTTTAAAACTCCAAACTCTCTTTGAAAAAAATCAGAGTCTCTTAACAGTGGGCTCCTGTATGATCCAAAGTTACACTTTTCTTATTTCAAAAGGGAATAACCTGAGCATAAAAAACTATCATACTTAATCAAAACCAAAGTCCAGTAGTATAACTCAATGTCTGATACCTGGGACTGACTTTAAAGTCTTCTGACCGGGCTTGGGTGGCTCTACAGTCCTGGTTCCACCAACAGCAGCACATGCAGCTTGTGTCACGGGCACAGGCCACCTGTCTTCCGTATCTGCCACTGTTCTTGGTGGTCCTCCCACCATCTCTGTGTCTCCAATATCCTAGGGTCTCCACTGCAACTGAGACTGAATCTTCTCCTGGCGTGTCTCCCAACCCTACCACATAGTTCCAAGCCTTAGCTTCTCCCCATGAGCCTACCATCTCTTCAAAACCAGTAGCATGTGGAAGACTTTTACACATTCCCCAACCCCAGCTGCCAGCTTAAGATATAGCCTTGGTCCCCTCTGGACCACAGAAAATATTTCTGTGGACCCTGAGAAAATATTTCCCGAAGATTTCAGTTCAGTGATGGTGGTTATTATCTTATTAACAATCTTATTATCTTATTAATTGTTATTAAGCTCTTATTAATCACAGTGGACTTTTTCGTCCCAGTTAACCAGCATTGGTGGTCCCAGTAAACACAGGTTTCACTTGAACTGGTCCTTCATTGAAAATAATCACACAAACAGCCATGATAGAGTCTTTGTTTCCCTATGAAACTTCACAAGCCAAGCTTCTGTTGTCTGCATTTTTTTTTTCAGAAATCTTGTCTTCCAAGCTCCCACAGAATAGCCCTTTAAATGCTGAGCACTCAGTAGTCTGAAGTTCCAAAAATCCTTTCCCAATCCTCCCAATCAAACAATATGAGCAGGGACATCCCAGGAATGCCCTATTCTCAGTACCAACTTCTGTTCTTGTTTACTTTCTGTTGTGATAAACACCACAACCAAAAGCAACTCCAGGAGGAAATGTTTCATTTTACAGATTACAGTCTACCCTTGAGGAAGTGAGGGCAAGAACTCAAGGCAGGAATCTGGAGGCAGGAACTTAAGCAGAGCCCAAGGAGAAACACTGCTTACTGGTTTGCTTCCAGCCTCAAGTTCAGCTACCTTTCTTATAGAGTCCAGATCCACGGCCTAGGGTTGGTACTGCCCGTAGTAAGTGGGGACCTCCTTCATCAATCAGGAATTAAGAAAATGCCCTACACAAACGCCCAAAGCGCAATCTGCTGGAGGCAGTTCTTCAAAGGTAGTTAGCTCCCTCTTCCCAGGTATGCGGAGCTGACCACCGAGATCAGCCATCACATGTAGTTTGACATCGTTACCGTAGTCACATTGGTTAAAAACCTGTGTGCTAAGTAGGATTTCCAACTGCAGATTCCAGGTTAGGAGATGAGTCCTTTTTTAGTGACCACTACAAACCAGTTCCCGGATGTGAAGATGCCCACACAGAAGTCTCATGAGACTTGCTGATGTATCAGGTTGTTTTTCCAGGGCTTTGCAAAATGCCAAGTGAGGACAAGAAAATTCCCTACATTGGAAAAAACTTGTAACAAAACCTTTGATCCTTCTCACCCAATCCATGAACCTAAGTAAAATGTGAAGGCTGGCTAGAACTTACCGTTTTAAGCTGTCACTGTGAAATTGTAGGCTATTTTTCTAACTAATCAACAGGGAGACAAGACAAGAACCATGGCTTGCTGAGACCCTCATGGACCTTGGTGTCTAAGGAGCACTCCTCGGTACATGATCTGCAAACATGAGCCTTGCTATGGACTGCTCTTGCTTCCCAGCATCCCCCAGACTCTCGATGTTCTTCTTAAAAGAATTCCAGTTCTGAGAAATTAAATCTGAATTCGGGTTTCCAGGGAATCTTCCTCAGAGAATTCACCTGAGTGTGCCACTTAGCGGAGTCCTGTGGAATTTTGGACAAGGAAATTATTTCAAGAGTGTGTTTCTGTATTCAACTGTGCCCTGGACAGTCTTATCATAGGGCTCTGAGATTGTGACTGCTACTGCATATTAAAGACTGTGTTTGTTAAAGGTGCAGTGGCTGCCCTCACACACAGTCTGCACCAGTTCTTTTGGGAGCTGCCATATCTCCATCCTGCTACAGAGACTGTGGAAGAGGAAGATAATGAGAATTTCCCCCCTTTAAGCCATGCCCCAAAAGGTAAATAGAAACTTAGGTCTCCAAAGAAATTTCTCCATTAACGAACTTCTGAAAAATATTCTCTACAAACAAGCGCGCTGTGTTACCTCTTGAATATCTTCACAAAGAATAAATATTAGGAGAGGGACCCTGGATTGAAAGGTTGGCTACTGCTGGTGGCCCATCCAAGACAGCATTGATTTTCCGGATTCTTTAGATGTAAGATCCAGGCTGTGCGGGTCTAAGGAGGCTAGTCCCCATTGTTCTAGTTCAAAGTATGCACAGAAAAGAAATACGGGTCCACTCTGCTAGCCTGTGCACGAGGGGTAACTCTAGGAAGGCAGGGAAGGGAAGGGCAGGCCAGCCCTGAGGAGCCTACTCCAGTAAGCTCCATGGTTAACAGCTGAGACGTTCATATTTCATGTTAAAATCATAAGCAGTTAAGAGTACATCTCCAAAGCGCTTCATCTCTCTCTATGGAGGTCCTCCTTTGGGCCATTGGGGCGGAGTTCTAAGAGTTATTAAAATTTTCAAGTACAGCTTCCTTCTCCCTGTATGTTCCTATAAACTGCAGGTCAGGGGCATGTACTGTTCACCATATCCCACCACATCCCAGCTTCCAGTCTAAACTGACCTCTTTGGTGCTGGCTAAGCAGGACGTCTGAGGAGTTAACTGGCGCATCTGTGTCTGTAGTTCCATCTATAACCGTATCTATTTAACACTCAAAAACTTCTGGCTGTGTGTATCTTACGGGTGCAAGACTTGCTTAGTTTATGCAAATCCGTGAGTTCCACACTAACTGCCAACAACAGCTACACAGAAGTCTCTTTCTCAATTATTGCTATTTTTTAATTTTTTGGTTTTTTTAATTTATTTTTCTTGTTTCGTATAATACACGTCAACACCCCTCCTTGCCTCCCTCTGTTCCTCCTCCCAGCTCCCCTCATCTTCCCTCTCCTATTATATATTCCCCTACACCCACCCACTCATCCCCTGACCCTGCTTCTTCCCATAAAAGAGAGCAATGCAATCCTCCCAGGGTTACTGCTCAAACAGGGCACAACAAACAGGACCAGGCCAGGCACTAGTCCCTCCATTGAGGGTGGACTAGGCAACCCAGTTGGAGGAAATGGGTCCCAAGGGAAGGCAAAAGCATCAGAGAACCTCCATATACACTCTAGCCTGCAGGCTTTCTGCAATAATACCAAGCCAGACAACCACATGACATATCTAGGAGACCCTTCAGATTCCCTGTCTTCTGCTTCAGACTCTGAGGGACCTCAAGAGTTCTGATTGGTCCATTGACTCTGTGGGGTTTGTTCTCCTGATGTCCCTGACTTCCCTGCTCCCTGACATGCCTCCTCCATCTTTTCTGCAAGTTTTCTGGAGCTCTGCACAATGTTTGGCTCTGGGCTTCTGCATCTGATCCCATCAGTTGTTGGCAGAGGCCTCACTGACGGAGACTTGGCTAGGTACGGATCTTGAGTAGAACAGGATATCATTAGAAATCATCTCCTGTCTGTCTAGTCTCTTGTTCCTGGCCTACCCTGCAGAACCAGGCATGGGTTCTTTCCTTTGGCATGAGGTCTGCCCTTCTATTGTTTCAGTGGGTTCTATAGGGGGCTAGGTTGTAGGTCAAAGGTTTCGTGGCTGGGGTGGTATCCCAGTTCCTCCACTGGGAGCCTTGCCAGTTATAGGAGAAGTCCTGTTCAGGTTCCCCAGCCCCCATTGCTAGAGGTCCTCTCCAAGGTCTCCATCATGCATTCCAGTGAGTTTCCACTGCTCTTGGTCTCCAGACGCCCCCTCCCCCCTCCACCTTAATGGGTTCTCCAGTTCTGGTTGTCTTTCCATATACTTTTTCCCTCCATCCCTCTCCCCAGCCCAGGTCTCATCTCTTCCCATACGTACCCTCCCCCAGCCCACCTGCACTGACTGTTCCATTTCCCCTTTATCAGGGAAATCTCTGTGTCTCAACCAAGCCCCTCCTTCCTTGTTGCTTAAGTCTCTCTGATTCTGTGGATTGCAGTGCCTTTATCTTTTGCTTAACAGTTAATAACTACTAGAAGTCAGTGCATGCCCAGTTTGTCTTTCTGGGATTGGGATATATCAGAATGTTTTTTTTTTTTTTTCTAATTCCATCCATTGCCTGCAAAATTCATGTAGCCATTTTTTAAAAAAAAGCTAAGTAGTACTCTACTGTGTAAATGTACCACAATTTCTTTATCCATTCTTCAGTTGAGGGATGTATAGATTGTTTCCAATTTCTGGTTTTTATGAATAAAGCTGCTATGAACATAGTTCAACAAGTGTCCTTCTGGTAGGATGGAACCTCCTTTGAGTATATGCCCAGGAGTGGAATGGCTGGGTCTTGAGGTAGGTTGAGTTCCAACATCCTGAAGAATTGTCGTATTGATTTCCATAATGGCTGTACAGTTTGCACTCCCACCAGCCATTTTTACTATGTTGATCCTACCAATCCAGGGGCATGGGAGCTCTTTCCATCTTCTGAGATCATCAATGTCTTTCTTCAAAGACTTAAAGTTTCTGTCAAACAAGTCTTTTCACTTGCTTGGTTCGAGTCACTCCAAGATACTTTGTCTGTGGCTACTGTGAATGATGTTTGGGTCCTTTCATATTTTGTGTATAGGAAGGCTACTGATTTGTGTGTGTGTGTGTTGATCTTGTAGCCAGTCACTTTACTGAAGTTGTTCATCGGCTGTGGGAGTTCCCTTGTTGATTTTTTGGGGTCGCTTATATATACTATCAAATCTGCAAATAAGGACACTTTGACTCTTCCTTTCCAATCTGTGTCCTCTTGATCTCCTTCTGTTGTCTTATTGCTCTGGCTAAAACATCAAGTGCTATACTAAAGAGGTTTACAGACAGAGGGCAACCTTGCCTTGTTCCTGATTTTAGTGGAATTGCTTTGAGTTTTTCTCCATTTAATTTGATGTTGGCAGTAGGTTTGCCTTTATTACGTTAGGTATGACCTTTGTATCCCTTATCTCTCCAAGACTTTTATCATGATTGTGTGTTGGATTTTGTCAAAAGCTTTCTCAGCATCTAGTGAAATAATCATGTGGGGTTTTTTTTCTTTTAGTTTTTGTGGTGGATTTCATTGATTGATTTTCATATGTTGAACAATCCCTGCATCTCTGGGATAAGGCCTACTCAATCATGGTCCTGGATGATCTTTTTGATGTGTCAGGGGTGAGAAGATGGAGGTGGTTTTGGGCTTTGGGACTGGACTGGGCAGTTATAATGGAAGGAGTCAGGGAGCAGGACTCCTACCTTATCTCCTGGGGCTGGCTTGCCCTTCCTGGGCCAGGGGATGGGCTATCTGCCTGAGTGGTCTCTTGAACTCAAGAGCAGTGACCAGAAGGGTGGGGGTTGGAAGATGGAGGTCAATTATTGCTATTTTAAATGAGTACTTGCCTGTCCCATGGTGGTAACGATCAGGCCAGTGCAGGACCTGGTACTGTGCTCTGTGTTTTGACTGCTTTCAATTGTCTCTATCGGCTCTACACTGCCAGGCAGCCCAAATACAGAGCAAAGTCATTCCATGAGGCACTGTGGCCCCTGTTTCAAGACAGGGCTTTGCAAACGGTGCTTGCCACTGCAAAGCACTGGTCCCTTCCCCGAAACCCTCACTCACTTGTGTCTCTCAGATAATAGAACGTCATGGTGGAACGGGACGGACAAGGCACGGTCAGCTGCCGATGACAAGCGTTTGTTGTAGGACACAAAAATCATGTCTGTTTCATACCCCATTTCCTCTTGTCTCCCCGCCAAGTGACAGGAGCCCCAGCTTTCCCGCTGCCTTTCCAAGATTCCAAACATCTGTTCATCGCCCAACTTTTCTTCAGCCTCAAAACCTCACCAAACCTTTTGGATCAGATCTTTCCCCCGTTCTAACTACCTCCTAATTTCTTATTTCCAGCTGCACGGCTCTATAGTAAGAGTTGAATTATATACCAAAGCAAACTTCTTCTTCGAAAACAAAGGAATGAAAGCTGGGCCCATTTAGCCACCCTTTGTTGCTTTCCCATCAGCCCGTGTAGCACGCCTAGCTTCCTCAGGGTCGGGTGAATCTTTGCACCTCGCAGCCTCAGCCATCTACTCCAGCTCCTCTCCCCTCTGGGTCAGTTTTCTTTGACAAAATTATGGGCAGGAGATGACTCTGGCTCACAGTTTAGAGGATACAGTCCATCATGGTTGAGGAGAGGCTTGGTCCATGGCCATAGACCATACAGCATGGTTTGTTCATATCTTGGAAGCCAGGCTGGTCTACACCCTCAAACGCTTTCCTTCCCCGGAACTCACCTCCTCAAGCAGCATGACTAATTGGAGCCCAGTGGTTTAAATCCATAAGATTTAGGAGACATTTTAAACTCAGCCCGTAACACTATCTGCCATCATGCTGTGCCCATATGCCAGTGAATCTGGCTATCTCTGAGCTAGAAGGAATGTGTGAGCCCAGCCCCAGCCAAGCCCAAATATGAGTAATTAAGCAGTTGCTTTATTAACTCTGACAACAGACATGCATATAGCTCCGTCACAAACATTATAATTTCCCTACTCTCAGAAAGAAATGTGCAGGCTGTTGCAAAGGCCGCACTAATTACTGAAAGGGGGTTCTGTTCTTTTGCCTCCAACTGGCATTTACTACAGACTTGTATGGTCCAAAAGGCTCTCACTTATCATAAATTCAACTTGCTTCTAAGCTGATGCTTTGCATATTGAAGGGACCATTTAATAAGGATTTTAGCGCGTGTGTTCCATGGAACACTAGTTCAGCCAGGGGCTAAAGATTGTTCACTGTTCTCTCTTTATAATAACAAGCTCCTAGCTTGTTTTTTTCCTAGGGCTTCTCTAAGCCTTTAATGTAATGTGTGTTATGATCTTAATCTCCCTCTCTCTCTCTTTCTCTCTCTCTCTCTCCCTCACTCCCTCCCTCTTCCCCTATTTTCACACTAGGGGTTTGTACCCGGAGCTTTGTGTATGCTAGGCAAACACACACACACACACACACACACACACACACACATTTCTAGACTTCTTTTGGCTTTGTTAAAATTTTAAGACATGGTGTTAGTAGGTTGCCCAGGCTCTCCTGATGCTCAGTAGATACCAGGCAGGCCCAGGCAGGCCTAAACCTGCAGTCCTCCTGCCTCAACACCCACAGGGGTTGGGACCACAGGTCTAAACTCTCAGGCCTGGCTGTTTTGTGCTTCTTAAAAGGAGAATGAGGAAACCTGGAGTGTGTGAACTGTCTGAAGCTGTGTTGTTAATAGTTCAGGTTTCCATATTTGTTTTTCAAGAGAAGTCTGGCATACAGGCATACCGCAGTCTCACTTGGTAGGCATGGTAGAGATGACTGCAGTCACCAACTTGCCAATCAAGATAGCAAAATTCTGCTGACGTTCAGAGGATGGCAGGCTGAGGGCCACCACGTGTTCACGGACCCACCTGGAGTTTGTTCCATCTACTTTTGCAGAAGTCATATGTTGTGTGACAGGCTTTTCTATTTACCACAGAAGAAGAACCCACAGCTACACCAAAGTCTAAGTTAGTGAAGCAAAGAGTTTTTATTAGGATTATTATAGGAGTGTGGGTGAGGGGTTACCTTACATCGAGCAGGGTTGACTCAAAGTCAACTGTGTCACCCCAAGGCCGACTCAAACATGGGTGACATCTGATGTCAGCTGTAACCCTGCCATAGCTCCAGGCGGCTCCACAGTCTGAGAATCTTCTTCTCTCTACTTATCAGTTGCTCAGAGTCTCTGCCTCTAAAGATTTTTGCTCTGTTTATATTGTTGGGGAGGGGCCAGAAGAATCTTCAGGGTTTCCATTTGCCCAGGCAGGTGAACTTTGGTTTACCCCTGGAGGCTCATGAGCCTCCTCCTCTCTTTTGGAGAAAAGGTTTCAATAAGAAGGGATCTGCCATATAGCTTCGTGTTCCTAGGTGTCAGTGTTCCTGTCTACACAGGGAACTGGTGAGATGCATGTTCCCAGATGCTTGAGAACCTCTCATGAAGAGCAGTCACTCAACTATGGAGGGACCAGACAGAAGGTGCTGATTTTCCCCAGAGCCCCTTGGATTTCAGGATTCGCCCCAGCCCGTCATCAATTTGTACACTCTGTCACGTATTCACTTCCTTGGCATGATTCAATACACACAAGAAGCTCCTGTATACAATAAAAGCAGCAATAACCACAACTAACATTTGCTAGATATAATAAGAGTCAGGCCACTTCCCTGGTATTTGTCCTTGTTATTATTAAATTCTTGACAATTCAATCCAAGAGTAATGGTGAGAATGAAATCATTTATTTCGAGAGAACGGAATATATAGTGTCCCTCTGGGAGGAGAATCATGGAGAATTCTTTGTTTCTGGAGCTGCACTTAATAGCCATGTGAGGGATGGAAGGAAAATCTGAGCGTAGGATGTGCCAGATTAGATGTGCCAGATTGGAGCATTCTATGAACAGAACAGAAAAACTAGAGCTAGAGAGAGACAGAGGAAGGAGAGAGGGAGGGAGGGAAGACAGAAGGGGTTAGCACCCAGCTGTTCTGATTAACATTTCAGGTCCTTGTCCGAGTAAGGACAGGGATACAGAGAAGATATGCCGGGAGAGGAGAGCCAGCAATCGTAGGGAAGGCTGGATGAACATGACATCATTAGCAGCAGTGGAAATGACTAAAAATATCAGACGCTCAATGCAGACTGTTTCTGTGGCAGGTAGAGTGTCATCCTTCCAATCTGTGAAACTTTAGGAAAGCTTCCTCACGCAGCTTCAAGTCCGTGTATTTGGGGCAGCTGCTACTGCTCAAGAGAACTGGAATAGTTCTGAGCAAGGCAATTCGATGTGGAGGACAAAACGTCCTCACAAACCACGGCATAAAAGAAAACACAACGCAAGCGGAAGGAGCTAGAGACAGGAGCTGGTGGGGAACACTGAGGTGTTCTCAGAGGTAGAGAACACGGCGAGGGGCCGGAGGTGTGGCGCAGTGAGAGACCAAGCCAGTGGTACAGTGGATAAAGCATCAGACTGTGGATCAAAGAATACAGAATATAAAAGGTACACTCTGCTTGTTTGTTAGCTTCAAGACAGGGTATCTCTGTTGTAGCTCTGGCTGTCCTGGAGACAGGTTTCACTCTGGAGACCAGGCTGGCCTCGAACTCACAGAAATCCATCTGCCTCTGTCACCCCAGTTCTGGGATTAAAGGCATGCTCCACCACCGCCCAACTTTGATACAGTTTTTAAAACACAGAACAGTCTATAATTACCATCTCTGTTCCTGAGTGATTAAATGTTTCTTTTGTGTTTGTAATCTGTAGATTTTCATCTTTGAGTATCAAGCCAGAAGAGACTTTGAGTGGTAGGAAAGGAGCAAAGGCTGCTCCTTTCTCGTCAATTATGTCAAAGCCACGGGTAAGCACCACACAGAAGCCAAGCATCAGAACAGCAGGACAGTTGTCCGGGCATCAACACTCAAAACCAGTAACAAAGCGCCGGTCGAAACTGAGGCCACAGAGGCTCTCTTGGAACATGTGGGTTCACTCCAAGCTACCAGGCTTAAATGAAGCCGAATGTGAGTGGAAGGGTCTGCTCCCTGGGGAGTTCCCTTAGTGCTGAGTGGTGGTGGGTGCACTGCCAGCAGGAGATCACTGCATTCAGTCAAAGGCACATAAGAGTAAGAAAACTAGTGCACTCAGAAGCAAGGTGTCCAGTTACATAGACGTAGCTTTTGGGAAGTTGTATGAATTCTACAAGGGAGGTAACTTACTGCCTTAGATGAAGCCTGCAGTAATGAGATGCTCTGTGGGTTCAAAATTTAAAAAAACAAAGCAGCACAGAAAGTAGAGAGCATCCCTCATTAGCTGCATGCACACTACCCAGTATTCTCCCCTAGAATATGCCACCCACAAACTCTCCACATACACACACAAGAAACATCATCACACAAGATGCCCCACAAACCACACCCACACACAAACATTACATATACTGTATGCTAAACACACACACACACACACACCTCCAAACATTACACACACGTACCATACGCCACACACACAAATATCAAATATCACACCACATGCAAACAACACACTACATATTATTATATAGACACATACATACAACCCATTACACATGCATTACACATGTGGATGGTATATAACACATATACCATACACATACCACACGTACACAATACACTCATAGAAAATGCATACTTCTCTACGCTACACACATCCCTTACACACACACACACACACACCGCTCTGAAATTTAACTTTTTATATTCCACACACATTTTGCAAAGAACTTTAATATCTCAGCTGGTTTTTACAGCAATCCTATTAAACAAATACAGATAAGTTTATGATTTTCCACTAACAGATAAGACCACTCAAAGTCAATGGAAATTGACCTAGAAGGTATTCCCCACTAGGCTCTTCACAGAAGCCTACTAGGCCACTTTGAATTGCAAATAACACCCCCCCCAACTCATATTAGCTTAAATAAGCAAAGGGGGAAATTAGTTTCTATATATATATATATATATATATATATATATATATATATATAGTTTCTATAACTGAGGCCCAAAGGTAGCTTCTGTTCACTAAAAAAAAAAAGGCAGAGTCCAGCCTGGCACGGGTGCTATCTGACGCCAATCCCTGAGCCTCTGCTCCGACTTCTTTGGGTTTCTCATTTTTTCCAGGTAGCTTTTCCTCTAGCGGTGATAAGACAGCTACCGGAAACTCTGGAATTCTCTCTTCACTGCTCCAACCTCAGCAGAAGCTACACGTCTCTCTTCAGCACACAGAAATCATTTACCTCAGAGGAAATCTTAGAACTGACAGCTGATAGGTGACTTCCCCTCACTGCCAAGCACTCACCCAATGCAGTCAATGTCATCGTTGCTCGGTGATGTATTGGAATTTCCTCCTACTTCCCGTCATGCGCTCTTCACTTGTGCAGACAGCACTGGTTGGACCACAGCATATCTGAAAACACAGCAATGATTTCAGAAGCTTCTCCCTGGAAGACAGGGCTCCGTGAGGCCAGTAAGGTTTCAGGTACAAATTAAATCTTAATTTAATGGAATGAAAGCTTAATGAAATCTCAAGCTTTCCACAAACAGTAATACACAGCAGCAGAGCTGCTGTCTTTGACTTTTAGATCTCATTTTGCTCATTTGTTGCTATATTCTAAGCAACATAAGCAGCTTCAGGAAGACAGAGCTAACTGACTCTAATTTGGATGTTTAAAAAAATGGTGTATCAATATTGCGTTGACTAATAACTCAGCATTAAGAAATAAGAAGACAGGGGCTGAGATGGATGATGGCTCAGTCAGTAAGCATGCTTGTTGTGCAAGCTTGAAGTCCTACGTTTAATCCTCATTACCCTCAAGCCATGTAAATCCTCGTATCCATGTAAAAATCCAGGTATGGTCATACACGTGTGCAACCACAGTCCTGTGGGGAGAGGGGACAGGTGGATCCTTGGGCCTGGCTGTTCAGCCAGTTCAGCCAGTATAGTGAGATCCAGGTTTAATGAGAGATTCTTGCCTCAAGAGAAGAAGGCAGAAAGTCACCAAACAGGAGACACTCCAGTCCCCCTCTGACCTTTAGAACTTTGCACCTGCCAGGCTTCTAGGCCCTCCCTCTCCCTTCTCCTGTCCTCACGCAGTAAAAGGTAAGGATTTTCCTCAAGGGACAGCTCCCATCTCCAAGCCTGTCCTGTTGTAAAGCAGGAGCTGATGGTTGAAGTAACCTCCAGCTCAGGCGGCAATGTGGCGGAGCCAGCAGTGACTGTCAGGGAACTGTAAGGAACTGCTTTGCTCTGAGGAGGACCCCGAGTTGTTGCTTGGCACCGTTGATCTGACAGAGTTCATAGTTTTCAGAGCCACGGTGTGTGGCAGCCTCTCTGGAAAGAGATGATGGCCTCCTGCGGTGCTTGCCTGTTGAAGCCTAACCCATTAGGAAACTGGTGTCAGCTAGGTTTTTTTTTTTAATGTCAATTTGATACAGGCGAGAGTATCTGAGAGGAGGAAACCTCAGTTGACAAAAAGCCTTCATAAGATAAGGGCTATAGGGCACTTTCCTAACTAGTGGTTGATTGGGTTAGGCCCTGTCCCTTGTGAGTGGAGATACTCCTGCGTTGGTTGTTCCGTGTGGGATAAGAAAGCAGGCTGAGCAAGCCATAAAGAGAAAGCCAGTAAGCAGCATCCCTCCAGGACCTCTGCATGAGTTCCTATCTTCAGGTTCCTGACATGCTTGACTTCCTACCCTGACTCTCTTCCCTCCCCAAATTGCTTTAAGTCATCGTGGGTCATTTACAGCTTCAGAAACCTTTTCCAAGAACACAAAGGATGGCCTTAAGCAAGCAGGGATTTGGGTAAAGCCTGCTCTCAGAGTTCAGGCTAGGACTACACGAAGTCCACATCTGTTCTCACATGACTAAGGTCTGAGGAGACAGGTCATCAGAGCCGTATCAGTAGAGGCAGTAGTCAGCACGTGGCATGCAGGTACACAAGGCCACAGAAGCAGGAAGAACTGTGATGCCTTTCTGTCCAAGGGGCATAGGCCATTTGCGGCTGAGCCTTGGGGTGTGAGGAGGGTTTTCACAATGCAGGAAGGTTATTCCAGGCAGAAAGGGTGGTATTGGAGATGCAGAGGAACCTTGTTCTGAGATAGACGTTTTGTTTTTATAGGTAAAGAAAGCCGGAGAGGAACTGCAAGCGGGCCAGTGACCTGACCAGAAAAGAGATTCAGGAGCAGGATATTAGTAAGGGCCCTGGCAATGGACTTTCCTTCCTTTAGTGTCCTAGCTGCTGCCACCAGGTTGACATGTGTGCTGAGCTGTCAGCTGCTCAGTATCAGTCGTGACTGATGTCACTGCTGGCACAGTGTTCTACCGAGGGCACCGTGAACAGGCTCCTGATAGGGGCCGCTTGGCAACGATCAACCCCACGAAGCACAGGCTCCCAGCATAGCTATTAGCAAGCATGTAGACAATTTGAGTGTTCTGCTTTTAAATCCCTCCCCCAGTCTGCTTCCAATGTGGGTGCCCTGATCATTCCCTTCATAACATTTGAACCCGGAATTATATTGAAAGCAAAGTATGCAAGGGGCAGAGATCTTGTCTGCCTTTAATAGTTTTCTGAACTCACACAATGAGGGTCCCTATGAAGAATTTAATTAATGTTTGTTAGATAAAAATACAGATGGATGGATGGATAAACGATCATCTTTATGGCAAGTCATTTCCCAGTCTCTGTGGGAGGCACCACTCTCAACTTGAAGTAACCAACACGGGATACTCCGTAACCAATGACTGCCCAGCTTTCCGTGCCCAAAACGGGTGGCAAGAAGCAACGTGTTCAGCATGGATTCCATCAAGTGTACACACAGACAATTCTGATCGAATCCATCTCCTGCAAGGACTCAGGGCAACGAGCCTTGGTGAGCGAATCTATTTCCATTGAGAAGATCACTGACTCTTAAACTGCCATGCTGTGTAGCTGCCTCGTTTTGGAAGGAAGGGAAGAACTTTGCAAATCGATTAAAACCTAATGCGTGCTTGGCTGCCTGTGGGCTCCTGTCTTCCTTCCCCAGGAGAGGGGCATTTTGGAATTCATCTGAGCACTTTCAGCTGCGCACCCACCCGGCAGACACCGGGCAGTCAGAAAGCTCAGACTCTCTTGGTTCTGATCTGAATTCCTCCCAGCGGTGACATTTCTCAACATCGTCCATCAATCCAGCCCCAGAGAGCGGGCACAGAGAGCTTTGGGTAGAGATCTCCAGTGGTCCTCAGCTGTGAAATGTGTGTGGGGCCCAAGTCATTTTCTGTTTTGGGGGGGTTTTGTTGTTTCTGTTTTCAATATCAAAGTAATACATTGTATCGTTAAAAAATAAAAATACAAAGGTAAAAGCGGTTCTTGTGAAACGCAGTGAGCACAGCACATCCCTCTGCAGCCTGGGAGATGGTTTCTTTCCACAGAGTCTGCACCCCTTTGTTCTACCTTTTCCTTGCCGTGCGTCTACCCAGCCTTCTGACCGAGGAGATGCTTATTCATCCTAACATAAGAAATAAAGATTTAGCTCACCTACCCTTTTCTTCCATTCCACATGTTATTTTTAGTTCCTACACTGATAATATCGTTTCAAAAAAAAAAGTCTTATGACCCTTTTCAAACTTGCAGAAAGGTTAGAAGGATTTTACCAGGAACGCCCATTTTCATAGCACTTAGAGTCTGCAATTAACATTCTGTTGCACTCGCTCTATCCTGTGTCTGCCCATTCATCTGTGTCTCCAGCTAGCTGCTAATCCATCTTATTTTTGGCTATGTTTCAAAGTGAGCTGTAGACATAGGTATAAGTATACCAATACTTATAGATGAAGTCATCTGTAACACCCCAGCGCACAGCGCCGATGCTGTGTTTGCTTATGGATCTTTTTCTCTCCCTTTCTTCACGTGAAGTAAATTTGTCAAAAATTAAATGAACGAATCCGCAATCTCCACAAGATTTAGCAAATTCCCTTTCCCGTGAGTTGTGGAAGCTACCGTGGTCCTGCATGCTTTCTTCCCTCTGCTATCCCACCCCACTAGGGAAGATCTGTTCAGAGATTCCTGAAGTAGATTAGTTTTCCTACTTTATAACCCAAACAAAGGGAACTCATGACACAGATACGGCTATAGAAAAGGTTCTTTTCCCCTTCATGAAGCACATTTTTAAAGATAATTTATTACATTGCATCTCTAAGTAACATTTCCTGAATCTGTTATTTTAATTGATAGGCTCCAGGTCTGTTTTTAGATTTAGTTATCATCAATAAAGCTTCCATCAATATGACTATGCAAGAATGGCTTGGAGCAGGTCTGTCTTTCCCTCCAGGGTAAATACGTTGAAGTGGAATTGCCATGTGCATTTATATTTAGGCAAGAAAGCTCAGAACTGGGGAGGAGAGATGGCTTAGTGGCTAAGGGCAGTGCTTTGCAAGCCCCAGGATCTGAGTTCAAATTCCCAGAACCCATATAAAAGCCTAGCATGACTGTGTACAGCTGTAACCTCAACATTGGGAGGCGGAGACAAGGAGGTCCTAGTTGCTCAGTGGCCAGCCGTGATTAGCCAGATCAGCAAATTGCAGGTACAGTGACAGACTCTGCCTCAAATGAAGAGATGAAGAGCCATAGAGGAAGATACTTGATGGCCTTCTCTGGCATCCGCATATACATATGCATGCACGACATAAACACACACCACATACACCTACACGTACTTAGAAAATGCAGAAGCATAAATAAGTAAATGCATAAACAGATAAGTAAATGCTACAATTGTTTTTCTGTTTCCACTAACAATGAAATACTTTTGTCAGTTCTGCCTTGCATAGGTCTTTAAGTCTGCCTATCCTGAGTGTTCATTCCCTTCATTTGCCTGTTTTCTTTTCTTTTGTTTCTGATACTGGCCACTGAGCCCAGGGCCTCTCACACCCCAGGCAAGTGAGCACTGGATCACCTAGCTACAACCCCATACCTCCTCTCCCTTTTTATTTTGAGGCAGGATCTCTCACTAAAACCTGTCCTTGAGCTGGGCACTTGTGGTGCACACTTTTAATCCCAGCACTCAGGGGGAAGAAGCAAGTGGATCTCTGTGAGTTGGAGGCCAGCCTGGTCTACAGAGTGAGTTCTAGAACAGCCAGAGTTACAACAGAGAAACCCTGTCTCAGGAGAAAAACAAGTTGCCCTTGAACTTGAGACCTTCCCCCTTCAGCTTCCTAAGTAGCTGAGATCACAAGTCTGCACCCCAAGGCTTGTCTTCTTATTTAATTCTTTAGTGATAGTTTTTGATAAGCAGACAACTGAAGCTTTAATTAAAGCATGTTTTCATTTATGAATATTGCTTTCTGTGATCTGCAAGAAACATTTGCTTGCCTCCAAGACACAAAAATATTCCGCCATTTTCTTTAGAAGTGTTATGTGTTCTATTTTC
>JAMJFZ010003200.1:1140000-1225000 GCA_026225945.1 Cricetomys ansorgei
GCTCAGTGATGACCCTTTCCCTAGAATTCACCAGTGACTGATAATTCCACATCAAGAGGTAGAATCCCATGAGCCCCTTATTTCTTCATAGTTGACTAATTATGAGAGACATTTTTTTTCTATCTCAAATAGCTTAAAAAGGACCCACGTTTCCTAAACATCTTCCTTTCTCTATCTGCCCTTTAGTCAAGTATGTGTGATTGTAACCTCAAGCTCTCACCGTTGAGATAAGACTCAATCACCACCTACATCAGAGGTAACACACAAAGGCCACCTTGGCTGAGTGCGCTCTCTAGCCAAGTTTGAGTTCTCACGCACCCTTTTTACAAAACGAGTTTGCTTTAATTTGTTCGCGTTTCTTGGTGGGACCCAAAGATCATCCTTTTCCCACAAGTGACAGGACCAATCTTGTGCAGGCCAAGAGCAGGCATCCGTATGGTTGCCGTGTGTTCGTGTTTGCAATGACAATGTCACGCCAAGAAAATGGGATTTCTCAGCCCTTTACCCTGGATTGGACTCTTACTTTCTCTCCACCTCCTCCTCTTTGAAGTTCTGTGAGCCTTAAGGTGTGGTGATGCAGAAGCCCTGCTTAGTGCTGAGTTCTCAATTGTCACTTATTTTCAGCACTAAGAACAACCCTGAGTCTGCATTCACTACAATTCGCCACAAATAGAAGCTTCTCTGATTAAGGCCGGGAGTAGCAATTGTCTGTGGGTATACACTAAATGTTTAGAAGGCAGTTTGGGGCCATGTCAATTCAGCTATATAACAGTAGTGAGTTCTTGTTGGCTCTTCTGAGTTATTTCTGTTCCCTCCCCCACCGTGTGTGTGGTGTGTGTGTGTGTGTGTGTGTGTGTGTGCGCGTGCGCACACGCACGCGCACATGCACCTGCTAGGAACTGAACCCAGGGCCCTGTGCATACCTGTGTTAGAAATTATCTGGTAGTTAATTTTCAAAGATATCTGGAGTCAGTGTAGGTCCAGATGAAAATCACCGGAAGCATCAGATTCCTGCTAGCCACACCACACTCAAACTCTGCTGAGCTATGTTGTCTGAAGCGAATCGCTTAGAGCAGAAAATCACTAACAGTCAAGCTTGCCTTCCGGACCGTGTATCTGCTAAGCTTCAATACAAACAGGTTGTAAAATGGAGAGTTTAACCCATACATGGTTTCTGTTGAAAAAAGGACAACAAAAAGCAAAATGATTTGTATAAAATAAGACCTAGATCACGTGTATAAGAAAGGGAGAAGGGGTCCTGTTCTCTGTTTTCATACTTCATGTCTGACACTCTAAAGCGACACCCGATTTTGTAAAGTCATATCTTCGGATACTCAGTCTTCAGTGCTCTTCTTATGAAGCAAAGACCACTGGTTCTCACACCAGGACAGTGCCCTACCGCTGACCCAAATCCCCAACCGCTTTTTGTCTTTTTGGCTTTTATTCCTGAAGACAGTGCCGGTTTGACCTGCTACGTGCTCATTCCTTCTCATCGTTTGTGTGTAGTTTACTGTGAGAAGTCTTTTCATTTCCCAGTTACAAATCTCTCCAGGAATCATGGCCTCTCTGTTTTTAAAACTTGATTCTCTTGATTGCCTATCTGCTCCGGGGATGTGTTCTCTCTGTGTGTTTTAAACTTTCCCTCAGCTTGTTAATTCCTTGCATGTGTTTGCTGATCCTAGCACCATCGTGTGTACACTGTCGGACCAGAGTTCTGTGTGGGTAGGGAAGCTGGCGTGTGCCAGCTATAGGCAGCTGCCCAGTCTCTCCCTCTGCCTCTTTCGAGGCATGATTACCATATGAAACTACTTCGGAACCCATACCCCATGTAGTTTTCTTTCCAAGATCTTGATTTTTAAGAAAAGCCATCTTTGGCTTTGGCAGGCAGAATGTTGTTTAAATCGGTGTCTTCCTTCTGTGGTTGTCAGTGTTTGGGGACAGAAACAGGAGGCACAGCTCCCCACTGTCAACCTCCGCAGCCAAGACTTCCAGGCCAAACCAGGAACCGTGGCTTCAGTGCAAAGGAGAATTTCAGAACTAGCTGGTATGCGACAGAATTGGGGTTTAATAAACATATTTTAACAGATGCTTAAAGCAGGAGGGTCAAGAGAAAGAGGCGCTCCCATAGGACCGAGGCACATCCGAGAACACAGATGTTTCTTATCAAGGTAATTCCTGCTCTACATTGCCTTTATATCCCTTATGTCCTATATCCCACTGTGGTGGGGTTCAAAGTTGCTCTTTTCAAAGGGTAGCTCAGGTGTGTAAAGGAGATCACCTGGTGATTCCTGAGTGGTACCTGCAGGGACAACCACTGAAAAGACAATGTCTACAGCGTAAAGATGTAGGCAGGCAGGAGAGCTTTTACATGGACAGAGTCGAGGGGGAAGGAATGAGGCCCTACCCTAAATCCTATACCTCTGGGCTTGAAGCCTGGTTAATGGCTACGTTGGGAGAAAAATATCTCTGTATGCAAGGGCTGTTAACACCGTTTGCAACCTTTAAGGCAGATGTTAATTATGCTGGAGTTGTTGACTAGGAAGAGGCTTTAATCAGACTCCTGTGTGAGAATCTGTTTTCTCTTCTTGTTTCCCCAAAGGTCTCTCTCTTTCTACCCTGCCTCAGGAAGAGCAGACAGGACAGTGGCTACAAATTCCTTTTTGGTGGCCGCTCTTAGGGACCTAGAACTTAGATCCTGATTAGACTTCCCCCTCGCTCATAGAACCCTTATTGTTTCCTCTTCCCCTCCCCCTTGCCTTCCCCCTCTCCCTCCCCCTCTTCCTCCTCCTCCTTGGCAGGGTCTCGCTATGTAACCCTAGCTAGCCTTGGACTTTCTCTGTACACTAGGCTGACCTGCAACAACTTAGACTTGTGAAGGACTGGCTGACTCCATCTCTGTATTTAACTTCGACTCAAGAACTAGCTTGGTCATAAGATATTTGTCTTTCAAAATTGAGTAGTAATATTATCTGTGATTCTCCCCTCTCTCCCTTGCCTCCCCTCCTCCTCCTCTCTTCTCCTTCCTCCTCCTTCTCTTCCCCCTCTCTTCCCACCCTGCTCCTCCCCTCCCTCCCTACCCCTCCCCTCTCCTTCCCATTCCTCCCTTCCTTCCCCATACTTCTCTCCCTACTTCACCCTTTAACCCTCCCTTCTCCACCTCTCCTCTTCCCCCTTTCCCCCTCCTTTCCCTCCTCCCTCTCCTCCTTTCTCCTCCTCTTCCTGCCTCCCTTCCCCCTCCCCCACTGCTCTCCTCTCCCCTCCCTTCCCTCTTCCTTTGCTGCTCATTCTCTTTTGAACAGATAGAATTTGTTTTAGTGGTGTTCTCAGGAGCCCAAAGTCAACACCCAACCATATTTTACTCCCTGGAACTTGGAGCTACTGAAGTATGGGCAGGATAATTCATTAAGTTAATAAAACAAAGTAAGTCACCCTGAAATCTGGATCACTGTTGGAATGCCAGGAATCATTGATACATATCCAATTTTCACGTTCTATGAAAACAAGATACGTATGGAAAGACGTTCCAAAATTACCTTTATAGCAGGAGTGTAGCTCAGAGGTAGAGCTCTTGTCTAGCACATGTCAAGTCTGGGGCTTCTTCCAGAGTACCGCAAAGATAAATGATTGACTCTCCCCTGGGGGCTGGCACGGTTATTAGCATGCCAGCCTCTTCTGCAGTGAGAAACAGCTGCTCATGGAGCTGCTTCTGCTCCGCTCTGGCTACCAGGAAACGCTGCGTTATAATTAGTGCGTAATTATAGAAATGAACCCAACTCCTCAACTCTGACTCTACTTCTAAATGCATTCCCCCTTTCGTCTGGCAAATGAAGAGCATTTGTGTACATACGTCATGTAAATGCACACGCATGTTTAGTTAATCTCATCTTTCTTGTGAGGGGAAAAAAACAAGTTGAACAACATTGAGAGATGAATAGCATGTCCTTACGTGCTTGATCTGTGTTAGACAAAGGAATTTTTAGAGGATGGGCCCAAGTGCACTCTCTGCCCACAGCCATGATCCAGGCAGCAGGTGAGCTGGGTAGCTCCCTGGAGACCATTTCCCAGACATGAAGCAGCTTTGGGGTGTGCTGGCACTTGCTGCTGAGCCCAGTGACCAGTGACCGGAGTCTAATCCCTGGGAACCACATGGGGAAAGGAGACAACCAACCCTGGAAATTGTCCTCACAGGCCCCCACGTGTGCACCCCCTGCCCCCCAGATATAAATAAATGCAATTTCAAAAATAAAAGTAAAGAGAGAAAAGCCTTCCGGAAATGTCCATATCCAAGAAGAGGAGCTGGGATTGGCAAAATCACAAGTCACACAAGTAAAAATGTGGTTTTCCTGTTTTGTTTTGTTTTTTTTTTTTTGGCTGTTGGAGAGGGATGT
Source organism: Cricetomys ansorgei (assembly GCA_026225945.1). NCBI lineage: Eukaryota > Metazoa > Chordata > Mammalia > Rodentia > Nesomyidae > Cricetomys > Cricetomys ansorgei. The sequence goes on from JAMJFZ010003200.1 coordinate 1,144,389, forward strand.
TCTGGTCCATCCTGCTGGTATTACGCATTGCCTGTTACAGAGAACACCTATCAGCCTTGCTGCTCAGGGGCTGCCGTTGAGAACTATAGAGAAGAGACTTTCACAAAAAGAAGGTGAGATTCTTCCTTTAATGCAGTTGGGGGGAGGGTGTATACATATAGATCGATATTTTTCTCTTTACCTAATTTGGTTCTTGCTGCTTGTTTTCTTTCGCCTTTTGGATTTAAGCTCACCAATCCACAGTCTTGGTGAGGCTCCCAGTACAGAAAAGTGAGCCTGGAGTTCCACACTGAGAACAGATTGACATTTAACATGGAAGCACTGGAGAGGGACATGATTCCATGGGAGACAGATAAATTCTGAGCTTCCAAGGGACAGGGACAGGAGTGAGCAGAGCTGGCCTGCAAGTCGTGGGAAAGAAGCCAGGCAGTCATGTGGTGTCAGGGATAAACGTGAGGTGATAGAGAGGAGACAGAGGGGAGGGAGGGGTGAAGAGGGGGAAGAGGGACGGAGAGAGAAGGAGGGAGAGGGGGCAGAGAGAGAAGGGGGAGAGGGGGGAAGAAGGAGAGGGAGAGGGAGGGGGAGAGAGAGTACTTCCTTCTCTTGCAGAAGACCTGAGTTCAGTTCCCAGTACCTGCATCAGGAGGCTCACAGCCACCTGAAACTCCAGATTCTGGGGATCTGACACTTCTGGCCTCCAAGGACACCCGCAGTCACACGCATATACCCACACACAGGCACAAACACATACACATAATATATTATTTTATTAAAAAAATCACGTGCTTCAATTTTATACAGCGTGACAATGAGGTTGTGTTTGGAGTGGATTTTAGTACAGGGCATCTCTCATGTCCCCTTTTCTTTCTAAGAACCACGCCTCTCGCCTATACCTCCATGGTAACTGCTCTCATGATATTGCCAATAGCTTTTGTGTTAGCCAAACTTACAGAAGACATTTTTGTCTCTTTTATCCTCTCTGCAAATTGTCAATATGAGTGACTGCACTCCCCTTCCCTGAGATTTGATGTGCACGGCCTCTTCCCATACTGTCACCCACATAAAGGTCTCTAGAGGAATCCTCAGCCATGAGTTCTATCATAATTTGAATATGAGGTGACCCTCAAAATGTCTATGTGTTGAAGGCTTGGTGCCCAGGTGGTAGGTCCAATCATTGAAAGCTGATTGAATCCTAGGGACTCTGACTGAATCAGTGCGTCCAGTCCTTGGTGGATCCATAGCCAAATGGTGTTATTGGAAGGTAGTAGAAGGTAGATCCTGGTTGGATGAGATAGGTCCCGAAGACCAAGCCTATGAGGGGAATCATGTTCTGGGCCTCGTCCTTCTGCTGTCTGCTTCCTGGCTGCCGTCACATGAGTGGCTCTTTCTTCAGCCACACCCTCCAACCACGATGGTCAGATGCACTACAGGTCTGTTAGCAATGGGCCAGCCAACTGTGAACATCCCTGAGACAAAGTAAGTCCTCTCATCTTAGGTCAGGAATGTGGCACACTGACCCAGCTAGCTTACCCCACCTTTGACAGATCTGTCTAGAAGTTTGCAGAGTTTCTTGAAATAGCATCTCTGTAGTTACTAGGTTGTCCCTCCATTTTCACACCACTGACACCCCCAAGCTTCTGCCTCCCTCTTCGACCACATCCAAGAGAATGTCACCTGCCTTTTACTCAAGCTAGAATTTACACAGTCCTTCTTTACATTTTTCTGCCCTTTCCACCCAATGCTTGCCAGCCTGAAAGTCACATACGTCATTGCTGTTATGGTTTTCTGACTGTTCAGATTTTAAACACAGGCTTGAAGGCACCACCCATGTTTCTCCAGCCTAACTGTAATTTACCAAAGGCTCTTCCCCATCTCTTCTCCCTCCTGTCTCTGAACAGTCACACTTTCTCTTGCTTATTTTCTGCAGAAGTGAAGGCAACTTTGTTCGCTTGTTGTTGGCCTCTTAAGTATCTTTTTTACTTGGGGCTCAAATCCTCACAGGGCTCCAGGTCACCTGTCCCTTCTTTCTTGTGTCAGTATTTTTGTGTATTCGTTGTTTGTTATTGTTATTTGTGTGTATGTGCCACATGTGTGTGGGTACCCAAAGTGGCCCAGAAGAGGGCACTGGGTTCCTGCAGTCACAGGTAGTTGTGAGCTGCCCGCTGTGGGTGTTGGGAATTGAACTCAGGACCTTTGCAGGAACAGTGAGTACTCTTTACCACTAAGCCATCTCTCCATCCCCGTCATGCAACTCTGGACTGAGCATATTAGAATGTGTGACTATTGGACTAACAAGGGAAAAAAACAGAATTCATTTAGGATATTTCAGCACGCAGTAGATACTTTCCTGGGCCTCGTTCCACTTGCTGACCCAACAGACCTTAGTGGGCTGGATGGGGCATGGCTCAACACCTTTACCTAAGTTCCTGAAAGTATGCCTCCTTGCTGTGTATTCTAAATGCTGCAGGCAAGGAGCAATGCTGTCCACAGGCCACAAGCGCCAAGAGCCCAGATGCCTCATATTATATAACAGTTCTGTGAAACACTGATAGAAACCTGAAGATGATTGGCACGCTTTCAAAGGGTGTCCAGATATTTTATTTTGTTTATGGGACCATTGATGAGTTTAGGAAGGGTGCATCTAAGACTGCTGGGAAAACCAGACATACTGTTACTTCAAACAGACATCCATCCTCGATATCAGACAAGGTGACATTCTTCACAGAGGACAGAGTGCTCACGTCTTACTTGTGTGGAGGTGTCGTCGGGGCTGAGGTCTCTCACCTGTTGAATCTTACCTGTGCTGTAGCCTCGCCTAGCCTGAAGTTTCACCTGTGTGAGCTCTCAGCTTTGCTGAGATGTTCCCAGAGCTGAGATCTCACCTGTGAGTTGTTACCACCTGTGTCAGGATGCTGCCACGCTGCCATCTGGATTCGGGCTTCTCACTGTTATTTAGAGATAATCATGTCTTCTCCATTTTTCCCACAGTTATGTGAATGACAGACTCTGGAAATGTAATTGACTTGGAAACTTTGGTTGGCACTGACATTTTTCTGTTCCTAGGCTTCAGAGTGCACTACAAAGTTTCAGGATTTCTTAACTTTCAACTGATAGTTCTTCCCACCTGGATTTTAAATATTGCTATCATATACTAAGGAAAGGTCCAGTATTTTTTAAACTATCAAAGCCATCTCCTCTTTCGTGTATCTTCTGCTAGCCCTTGCTAATGTATCAACATAACGACGTGCGTCTTTGATATCTATTTACAAGTTTGCAATTATCTCACGTTCGTTTGGAATTAAGCATCTTCCACAGGCTCATTTGCAGAAAGAAGGCTTTGTGACTAGCTAATGGCATTGCTTAGGGGAGAAACTTTGGGAGGTGGGCATAGCTGGAGGACCTCCATCACTGGGGATGGTCTTTTGTGGTGTTATGTTGTTCCTATCTTTATCTCTGCATCCTGGTTGCCAAGAAATGAACAGATCTTCAACCCTGCCCTTTAACCATGGCACTCTGCCTCACCCCAGGATCAAAACAATGCAGTCAGCACACCCTGAGCAGTAACCTCTGATATTATAAGCCAAAAAAGATCTTCCTTCTTTGAAGTTGTTCACATATTCTTCAGAGCAAAGAAAGCATGACCAAGACATCCATGTGTGGTTTCCTCAGTGACAAAGGGAAAAGACAATATGTTTTCACAGAAAATGAGGTGATTATTGCGTGGCAAACTTTGCTTTTGAAAGAACCATGATCTTATCTGCCCTATGTTTTAATCAGTGATAGTTCCTTTTTTTTTTTTTTCTTTCAATATAATTTAAGGAAAACATGAAAGTCATGTCATCATTTCTGGTAATATCTCACGAGAAAATTTCTTGAGTAAAAAGGTTCACATGCATTTCAGTGTTTCTCGAATTGCATGTCTGACTGTGAGTTTGCACATGTGGGTGCAGTGCCCAGAGGTGCCAGAAGAGGGCAACAGATCCCATGGAGCTTAGTTCTGGGCAGGTTTGAGATGCTGGGTGTGGGTTCTGAAACCTGAGGAGGTCCTTGTGGTTGAACATTCTGCCCTCAGCAGTATTTTTGCCTAGCTGCCTAGCAGCTTCTTTCTGCCCACTACATACCTTTCGTTTTCATTAAATTTTTTTGTGTTTAAAGTATTAGTACATACTTTATCATCCTATCAGCGGTATGGGGGTCCACTTCCTGCACTGTCATGGGCATGCAGGATGCTTGGATTTTACCCATTCTACGATTTTTAAAGCAGGATGTTTTCTGAAGAAGAGATCTGTCATCATATCTATGTGACTCCTCATCCACGAAGCCTCATGTAGACTCTGGGCTCCGCATCTTGACTTGTTTACGCTGGGAAATTTTACAAGAAAGCGGGACTTGGAACTAGAGAGATGGCTCAGTAGTTAAGAGTACTTGCTGCTTTAGCAGAGGACCCTAGTTCAGTTCCTGGGACCCACAACTGACTGCAACTCCAGGTCCAAGAAATCTGATGCCCTCTCTGGCTTCTGCAGGTACTGTGTGCAAATGATATATACATGCAGGTAGACACCCATACACGTAAAATAAATACATCGTTACAAACCAAAGTGTGACTTTCAGGGTTAAAGTCAGAATGTAGTTCTGGGTAAAGTGAAGACCCAGTCCCAGGCTGGCTACTGGGGAAAACAACAGCTGGGGGGCAGCAGGAGGGGAGGGGGACTTGGGGGGGGGTATAGGGGGTGTGTGTGTCTCCTTTTCCAGCGGCAGTCTGTGTTGAAGAGTGAGCACAATCCGTCTTCCTTGTCACTGTTCAGAGGCCCCCACACACCCTCTCTGATTGGATACTCTTTCTCCAGAGGTAGCCAGGAGCAGACACAGGAGACCACCCACCATTCTAAGATGGGTTCCAAGAGTTTTCTCTAGTGGGTACCTGGCACCCACCACAGATTCATAACAAAAGGGGTTCCCAGTAACTGCTTCCAGGCCCACCCAGCCCTGGACAACTTTCATCTAAAAAATCCTGAGGAAAAACTAGCTAAGAAGCTTGGAAGTAGACACCAGTGCCATCCACAAAGCTAATGCCGCCCTGCCCCCACTCCCGCCTGCTTCCGGTGCAATGAGGGAGTAGTGAGGTGAGGAGACTCCCTATCCCCTTGGGGACACAGTAAGCAATCAGAAGAAACATGCAGTCGAAAAGGATGCTTCCTCCATGCACGCCCCTTACCCTCCCCAAAAGCAGCTCCATGGTTGCCAGAGGCTGAGCTATCTTTGGCAGCTCCCCAGGGCAGAAGAGGAGCCAGGAGCCTCTACACTTACTGTTTGAATTATTCATGTGTTATTAATAGCCTCAGAGATGACGGGAAGGTAGTAATCATGACACCATGACAGAGCACCATCCCAAGCGAGGGGGGTGGAGCGAGGCGAGGCTGTGGCAAGATCTGCTGAGTCACGCCTCCTTCCCTTTTCTCCACCAGGTGGGTCAAGGGCAGGCCATCCAAGCCTACCTCTGGATAATCCCTTCCAGCAGCTCAAGTTCCAGTGGCCTCTGGGAATTTTCTGTCACAGCACCGTGACAGCAGCACAGTCAGAAAAGCCGGTTTCGATCCAAGATCCTTCTCTATAGGGGATGACCTTGTCAAGGATCTTGGCTTACCCAAGCCTTGACCATATATCAGGTGACCAAGGAAGAAGGGAATGGAGGCTTGAGCTTCCAAAAGTATTCAGTGAGCCAGTGGGCTGAGCTGAGAGTCTGGGAAACACACGCTACCCAACAATAGCAGCAAGGTGAGTCTGACTGTGCGCCAGGGAAACCCCTCTGCCCTGATTTGTACTTCAGTAAGAAAGGTATCTCAGTTCTAGCTGAACTGTTCTGACTCTGAGTGAGCCCAGCCTTCACTAAGGTATACATACCTTATCAAATCTTCGGTAGCCTTACTGGAGGATGGTTCTAGAAGTGCTTCTTTCTAAACACATGAGACTTTATACATACAGATCTGCAAAGGATAATTTCCTGATTTCCCGTGAACTTCTGTCTTTTGCTTCGACCTGATAGACAAGAGGGCAGCATCAGACACTGCTGTGGAGTGCGGCTTCTAACTTTTTAAAGGTTGCCCAGGTGTGGAAGAAGGGTTTGCCAGCTATGGTGCCCGCACTAGACCCTAGTTGCATTTCTCAGGAGCTCCAGTCTCCCCCTCCTCCATCCTGCTAAAGGAAGATGTGGTCACGCAGCCCTCATGGGGTTGCAGCAAGGGTTTTACAGTAGTTCAAAGATTGATCCTCATAGCATGTAGTGTTCCAGATGGACTAAGTCAGTGTTGCAGATGTACCCAGATGTAGGAGGAAGTAAGGCCTCCCTAAGAACCGGCTGGGCTGCCAAGAGTTAAAACAGGGGCAGTGGTCACACAGATGTGAAAGCTGATACCTAGGAATAAATGACATCACGAGAGCCAACCAGCAAAGAACATTTCACCACGATCATGCAATCATGCTCAAGAGAGGAATGGGAGCCGGATGGGGGGCAATGAGGGGTCATAGAGGGTATAAAGTGTGCCCTTTGTCCTGAACAAAGAGTTTGCTTTTCCATGCATCTCCCAGAGTCTGGTCTTTTGATTCCACACCAGCTCATCCCCCAGGCAGCAGTGGGGTGGACAGGCCAGAGGTTCCAGGCAGTAGCTTGGAGTGCTCCCCCAGGGTGCCCCCAAAAGCTACACCCAGATAGGTCCTGTTCGGAGATCTACTTCATTCCAAATTTTCCCAATTATAATTTTCCAAGGCAAGCGACCTAGTTTGCTCTGAAAAACACCACAACCAAAGCCAACTTGGGGAGGAAAGGGTTTCCTTCAGCTTCAAGGTTATAGTTGATCATGAAGGAAAGTCAGAGCAGGAGCTCCAGACAGGAACTGAAGCAGAGGCCATGGAGGAGTGCTGCTTCCTGGCTTGCTCTCCATGGCTTGCTTCTGTGTTTTCTAATTCAACCCAGGACCACATGCCCAACAGTGAGTTGATACCTCCCACGTCAACCATGATTTTTTAATGTTTTTATTTCTTAAACTTGATTTATTTTGCTTCTTTCGTGTAATACATATCAATACCCTATCCTCTCTCCATTCCTCCCAGCTCCCCCCATCTTCCTTCTCCTATTTTATACCCTCCCACCCCATCCACTCATCTCCCTACTCCCACCTACCACCTCTTCTCCCCATGAAGAGAGCAGTCCTCCCAGGGTTACTGCTCAAACAGGGCACAACAAATAGGACCAGGCCAGACACTAGTCCCTCCATTGCGGGTAGACTAGGCCACCCAGATAGAGGAAATGGGTCCCAAAAGCAGGCAAAAGCATCGGAGAACCCCCTCATACACTCTAGCCTGTAGATTCTTTGCAAGAACACCAAGCCAGACAAACACATGACATATCTAGGAGACCCTGCAGGTTCTTTGTCTGCCTCTTCAGGCTCTGAGGGACCCCAAGATTTCTTGTCCATTGACTCTATGGGGCTTGTTCCCCTAATGTCTCTGAATGCTCTGGTCCATGAAATGCCTCCTCCCCCTCTCCTGTGAGATTTCTGAAGCTCTGCATAATGTTTGGTTCTGGGCCTCTGCATCTGTTCCCATCAGCTGCTGATAGAAGCCTCACCTATGGAAACTGGGCTAGGTATCGATGATCTATGAGCAGAGCAGGATATCATTAGAAATCATTTCCTGGCTACCTAGTCTCTAGTTCCTGGCCTACCACGTCACTATTAGTCAAGAAAATGCCTCCACAGATTTGCCTACAGACCGATCTAATAGAAGCATCTTTTTAATTGAGGTTCCCTCTTCCCAGATGACCCTCGTTTGACAAAAATACTAAAAATATAAAAAATAAATTTAAAAAATACAAAAGTACTAGCACATAGGTTATGAAATACTGTGTGTGTGTGTGTATGTTATATGGCATGATGTGTATGTGTGTGTGTGTGTGTGTGTGTGTGTGTGTGTGTGTGTGTGTGAATGCAGGTGCCCATGCATCACAGCCCATGACAGTGATCACCATGCACCTTGTTTGAAGACCCTGGGACAGTTAATGTGAACTGTCAACTTGACAGAGTCCAGACTCATCTTGGAGGAAATACTCCTGGCAGGCCTGTAAGGGCTTAAGCCCTTGAGAACATCTTTGAGGATTGCTTTGATGACATGAATTATGTGGGAAGGCCATCTTCATTGTGTGGGTAGAACCATTTCCTGGGCGGGGATCCTAGGGAGTCTAAAATGGAGCAGGGGAACTGAGCATCAATCCATATGTGTGCCTTCATTGCTCCTTCTTGTGATTGAAGACATAAGGTTCTGCTGCCTCTACTCTCGCCTGCCATGATGGAGCACACTTTGAGCTAAAATAAACCCTTCTCTCGTTAAGTTGTTTTGTGAGGGGTATTTTAGTACAGCAATCAACAGCTGTCTCCTGCATCTACTGCTGTGCTGTGTACTCCAGGCTAGCTCTCACTTCTGCTTCTTATCTTACCACAGAGTGCTGAGATTTCAGATACACTCCACCACCACATCCAGCTTTTCACTTGGGTTCTGTGGATCTGAACTCAGACTGTCAGATTTTAGCAAACACTTTCACCCACTGTGCAATCTCCTGGCCCTAGGCTATAAAATACTTTCAATGGGACTTTGTTAACAACTCTCTAAGGAGGTTTTGAATCAAGGGCTTTAACATTTAATCTCTGTGAAAGCGATGGAATAGGCACAGGACACACCCAGACACCAGATTCTTAGCACAAAGGAGATGTATTTGCTCCAGAGGGACGAAGGACAAAGCAGAAGGGACTGCCTCTGGAGAGAGAAAAGACAGCTGTGGCTGATGGGCAGATGGCAGGTTTTAAAGGGTCCTAGTGTAGAAAGGGAAGAAGGGGACCTGTACTTGGAGAAGTGTCGGGGTGGCTGTCTCTGGTTGGCTGGAAGGAGAACAAAGGAAAGGAGAGGTGGACTTTTGGGGAGAGAGGCAGTGGTCCTGTGGAGGGATTTCTGGAAGACAGGCCTTTTTGTGAGAATCTGGAACGTAACTTAAGTCTGGTTGCTCTTTTGTGACCTATTGCTGTCTTGGGGCTATGTGGGTGATGGAGCTGGGACCAACACTCTGCAAAGTATTTACATCCCAAAGACTAGAGAAAGGTAAATACTAATCTTTAAAGTAGAACATTTGCAAAGCTTTGACATGGCTAGGAAAGAAAGCACTGGAAAAGCTTTAGTTCTCACAGGAGACAGTATGATGAGAAGTTTCACTTTGCATAGGATTGTCAGAAGAGCAGAAAACAGGAGTCCGGTGAAATGAAATGACCCAAGGGAGTTGAAATGTCCCCCATGGACTCATGCTATGTCCGTAGCTAGGGGTGCTGTTTTGGGAGGCTGGGGAACCTAAGAGATGGGACCCATCATGTATAAGTGGCCCACTAGAGATGGAACTTTGAAGAGGATACACAACCTTTAGTTCCTGCTAATCTCTCTGCTTCCTGGTCTGCCTGATGTGATAAACTGAGTCATCCTGATAAGATGCACTGGCTGCTTTGAAACTGTAAACCAAGACAAACCTTTCCTTCCTTAAGTCGTTTCTGTCACATATTGGCACCACCGTGGTGAACAAATAGTTAATACAGGTAGGCATACAGGGCTGGAGAGAAAGGACATGTCAGAATACAGGGACAAGCAAAGGTACTGGCAAACTTCAGCTCAATTGCAAAAGAGAGTTCTGGAGACGCATCAAGAATTTTCCAGAGCAGACCTAGAGCTGGGGGATGGGTAATATGACTTCACATCATTGTCAGAAGCTGATCTGGGTGTTTCCAGATCTCAGTACAGATAAGTCAAGGTCAAACTGACCTTTTATGGGGTTGATGTGTACCAGGTGACAAAGAACAGGGAACAGAGAGTGCACTGACGGTGGGCCTCCCTCCAAAAGGAGACTAAAACTAACTTGCTTTTCTGTTGCTGTGATAAACATCATCACTAAAAGCAACTTATGGAGGAAAGGGTTTATTTCAACTTACACTTTCAGGTCACAGTGCCTCACGGAAGGGAAGAATTCAAGGGAAGAATTCTCTGTAGCAGAGACTATGGAGGAATGCTACCTACTGGCTAGTTCTCAGGCTTATACTCAGTTACAGTCCAGGCCTACTTGCCTAGGGATGGTGCCACCCATGGTGGGCTGAGCCTTCCTACATCAATCAGCAATCAAGACAATGTTCCTGGACGTGCCCAGAGCCCAATCTGATGGAGGCAATTCTTCAATTAAGATCCCCTCTTCTCAGGTATGTCAAGTTGACAAGATAAATCATCACAAGACCCCTGCTTGTAATGGGTTATCAGAATGAAAGACATATCCTGGACTTCTCCATTCTTTCTGCCTATGACCTATGACCTATGACCTATGACTCTATGACCAAAGATGTTGCCTTCTGTTTTTTTCTTTCTTTCCTGGATGTTTACTTGGCATCTTCTAGACAGAAGACGTGGTGTCAGAAACTGTGGGAGCACCATGATGCTGAAGGAGTTGTACATGACCCATCAGGAGCAATGAACTCAATGGCAGCTGGGTTTCCTTCCAATTTAGAGTCATCCACAGGATTTGAATCCTGGGGGTGGGGTGGTGTAGGAGTGTAAGTGGTTCTCAGGTGAGTCTTTTCACATAGAAGTACAAGCAAAGATGCTGAATTGAGGGGTTTCACAAGCACACTCCTGTTTGTGTTTCAGGGCATTCATTACACCCCTCCACTTCCTCCTTCTATTGTATTTTCTTCCCCAGACAGCCCTCCCCTCTGTAAATCCACAGATCTTTCAACAATGACTCGCTTGAATTGATTCTCTGATTCATCAGTCTTGTGTCTGAGAGATTCCTATGGTAACAGTGAATAAACCATTTTAAGAAGAAGAAGAATAAGAAGCAGGGTGGCGAGGAGTAATTAAGAGTGTTTAGGCAGATTGCAGGGGCAACCAGGAGACTTCTGGAATTGTTCTGAATACCATCTCCCTCTCTTACAACTTGCATATTTTTCTCAAGCTCCAAATGGCTGGGGTTTTCTGCGAGCTCGAAACTAGTTCCCCAGCAATGGATCGATCGATTAGCTCTTCCCTCAGCTGGTCAGCCCTCTGAAGTAGTCTGCTCATAGGGTTATCCAGAGCCAGCTTCTTGGCCACTGCCTTAATGCAGGCTTGGCATTGATCCCATTATCTCATCAGCCCCACTGTGTACAAATGCATCTCTGCAGCTTTCCCAAGAATAGGGACGGTGGGCTGGGGAAAGGCACTTGTCCAGACAACACACCCTTTTCTCACTTCCTCCACCGGCATCTTCAGGATCCTAGGAAATAACTGGGAAGCAATGTGTAATATAGATTTCACATTTTGGCTTCATCAACCTCTGGCTGGCTTCCTTCTACTTCCTCTTCTTCACTGGACACTCCATTCTCCGTCAGCAATACTCACTACCTGGAGGGCGGCTGTGACATTTCAGGCAGGGTGGGGAGGGGGACCCTTGTCTTGTAAACTGAACACTTCCTGTAGTCACAAGAGTGAAGCCGTCTTGGTAGACTCTGGTCTTGTGTTTATCCTCTTTGAATCTCCCTCGTCTTAAGACAGTCTCTGGTGTACAATAAATGCTGGGTAAAATCTATGCACGCAAGGAGCTCTTACGAATACATGTAGGCAGCATGTGTGGGGAAAGACTGTGACTGCAATGACCTTGCCGGTTCAGCAGAGAGCAAAGCAGGCACGCAGTTTAACTTCTATGCACAAGCTGATTGACTGCTTATGACTGCCTGGAACACAGAGTGTTGAGAAGGCTGCTTCCAGGCTTGGGATTTATTAATGATGTCTGCCCTGGGGGGAGTCTAGAGAATACCTGTACCTTGAGTCATTTGTCCCCACACACAGGCCCTTTGCAGCCTTTAATAATAATGCCTGGCATTTCCTCAGCTTGGGAGACACGCTTAGTAGAGCCATGAGAGATAAAAAGCCATCCAGTTCTCTGGGTAACAGCTGCTGTAACTGCACCAGCATTGACAGCTCGCCCATTTAGAGTGAGGACATCATTCTGACCCACACAGAGAATGCCATCTTACATGCTCTGGGAACTTGTGAAAATGTATGAATGAACTGTTCCCCCGTCCTTTCTATAGGAACCTCAGATTCTCAAACCTAGTGCTTCAGAGCTCCAAGCTGGCCCCAGCTCCTGGCCTGTCGAGACTATGCTTCTCTGATGCTCACACTCTGACCTGAGATGAGACATCTAGAAATACTCATTTGAAAGTGAAACTCCATTGATGAGTTCTGGGGAGGGGTTTCTACTTTCGGACACGGGACCAGTGTCTGGCCCAGAGACTAGAGGGATTACTGTTTCGGAAGACCTGGAGAGGAATCATGAGCTAGCTGCTCATCCCTGCATAGCCCAGCAACTGAAGGCAACTTGACAGATGAAGGCAGCGTATCTTATCCATCACTCACGGGGTATTGGGATGTTGCGGCAAGCAGGTGGGTTTCTTTTTCCAGAGGTCAGTTTAGCCACATTGGCTTTTTGAAAGCTGAATCAAAAGGTTGGGCCTCAGTGTCCCAAAGGATGCTCTGTGGAGCAGGAAAGATGGTTCTGGGCCCATGCAATGGGACATGGGACTCTGACTGAACTGAGAGAGAAAGGACCAAAACTCTGAAGGCAGGGGTAGAACTGGGACTCTACAGACACCGATAGGAGCACCGCCAGAACAGAAACGAAGCAGTGGGGCTCAGAAGTAGCTATATAAGGTTCTATTGAGGGTTGGCTGTCACCATGATGATGTGCGCAATGGAGAGAAGAAAAAAAAAAAAAAACCAGCATTTGGTGTGGATACTGTGCATACTTGGTAGAACTGGAGTTGTGTTGTGACTGTCTTCTGGGCCAAGCAACTGCCATACTGGGGAGTTCAGCTGTGCCCTCTTACGAAGGATCATCCCAGCTGGGCTTGTTGACATCCCATTACAGAGTGATGGAGAGGCTCACAAGACCCTCACCTGATTGCCCAGCCTTACCCTTCTACCGACTGTAAGCAATTCTGCCTTAATTCACAGCCTTGGGGATGGACCAAAGTATATTGGCTGGGGCAGACGAGGGAAGGGGAGACTCCATTTGTATGGCTAGGGGTAATCAGTCATTCTGCTAGGAAAAGGCTTTCCAGGTGCTATCCACTGGGGAGAGGAGCACATACACCCATGTAAGTGACCTCTAACCTATGCTCTGTAAGGAAGCACAATAAAGTCATTGGTTCTCCCTACTAAACCTTGGAAGAATTGTGCCTCAGTTTGCTGTTGGAACCTTAGGACAAGAGGTAGACATTGTTTATGTTTCTCCCTGGGGAGAAAGTTTAGCAACAAGATAGTTTGGGGCAGTATACTTTGGGAGAGAGTTTGGACTTTCTAGAAAACAGACCACAAAGCACAAGCTCACTGTGCTGACACTGTATTGAGGAGTGCAGTCTCAGGACAGTGGTACAGGGAGAACTGTATTGGTTCTCACTCCCACTTAGGCAGAATATTTCCAAGCTGAAGAGAACGTCTTTAAGGAGGAGGAGGCCACAGGGAGCAGCTGGCTCTCATGCAATGGCAGGATGGGGGGATTTGTCAATTCTCTGTGGCCGTGACAAATATGTAAGAGAAACAACTTACAAGGAAGGAAGTTAATATTTTATCTCATGAGTTCAGAGGCTTCCTGGCAAATGTCTGGTACCCTAACTATGACAAATCGCGTGAAACACGCGGGCAGATGAAAGCTAAGAGGGAGCATCCCAGTTTGTGTCTCTTGTGAGTTGTAGATGTTTGAAAAGGAAAAGGAAACTGGGGAGGAAGCTGATAATTCATACGGGGTCCTGTCTAGGAAGCTGTGGCTCTCCATGGGTGACATTCAAGGGCAGGTGTGTCTTGGTGGCATTTAACATTTTTTGGAAAGAGGGAGAATACTGACTTGATTCGTTAGTTTATTAAATGAAGCAAATGGGTGCTTATTAGAGGCTTTGCCTAAGTGCATATGAGAAGGTGCACCTCAAAAACCATTCCCCAGAAGACCTCTCTACTCTAAAATGATGAAGATAAAAGGAGGAAGAAAGATGTTTTGCTAAAATTATACGAAACTTTGAAAGGTTGAAGTTCAAAGGTTGCAGTTCATTCTCCTAGTCTCTTTCCACCCCAGACTCCCCAAAGCTTCTGCATCAGTTCCTGTCTCCAGGTCCCCGCCCTGATTTCTCTTAGTGATGGAACGTGAAGTGGAAGATGAAATACTTCCATTCCTCCTCAAGTTGCTTTTGGTCATGGTGTTTTATCACAGTACCAGAAACCCAAATAAGACAACAACTTAGACGAAAGGTCAGACATAGTCCAAAACAAAACAAAACAAAAACGGACAATCATAAATATGTCCAAAGAGTTCAAATAAACTAAAAAAGAAACCCACACATGCTTAAAGACAATATCAATGAACCAATGGGAGCCCAAGAAAACACAAACCACTGAATGAAATAAGAAGGCTAAACCAGGATATGAAACTAGAGGTCACTAAAGAGAAATACTGAAGGAAATTCAAACCGAAGTGAAGCTGCAAGTGAAATTTTCAATAATCCAAATAAAAGTTAAGCAGAAAGCAACATCAACAGAATGAAGCATGTAGAAGATAAAAATACCAGGACCCAAGGACAAGGTTGAAGGGTTGGATCATTCAAAAAAAAATGATAAAAGACAAAGAAAATGTTGCATGAACAGAATATGCAGTATCCTTGGGATGATATAAAAAGACAGAAGAAATCTATAAATAATAAGCATTGAGCAAGGAGAATTCCAAGGGACAGTACTAAAGGCAACTTGGTGCTGCCATAAAAATATATACAGAGATCAAGAGAATAGAACAGGTGACTCAGTTACAAGTACACACACCCTAGCTACTTGATTCTGACAGCTATCTGCGTTCTATGGTGTAGAATATACAGTACCTTCAACAGTCAGTTCTGGGGAGAGTGGCTGTCTACATGTTGATGAGTGAGACTAGATCCCATCTCTCCCCCTCTACACAGAAATTAATTCTAAATGAGCCAGGAACCTCGACATAAGATCTGAAACTGCTAGAAAAAAGGTAGAGATTACTCTACAAGGTACAGGCATAATCAAGACCTTCTAAACAGGGCTCTGGTCATTCAGAAAATAAGACCAACAACTGCCTCATCAGACCAAAAAAGCTTCTCAGAAACAAAGAAAACTGTCAGTCAAGGAAAGAGGCAACACAGAATAGGGAAAAGTCTTTGCCCAGCTGTTCACCTAACAGAGGATTAATTTCTAGAACACTCAAAGAACTAAAAAAACCTGAACATCAAGAAAACAAACTTGACCAAAAAATGGACCATAGATCTTTACAAATACTGAGAAAGAAAGGGGTAGGGGTGGTAATGAACACTTTAAAAAGTCGTTAATAGCTAGGAATAGTGGCCCAAATCTTTAATCACAGGCAGATCTCTGAGGGTTTGAAGCCAGCCTGGTTTACATAGTGAGTTCCAAGGAAGTTATGGGCTACATGGTGAAATTCTGCTTAAAAATAAGTAAATGAAGTAAAAAAAAAATCAAAATTAAAAAAACAAACTGGGCAACGTTATACAAGTTAAGTACAAGTTAAAAGTCCTTTGAGATCCCATCTCATCCCAGTCAGAATGGCTGTCATCAAAAATCAAGTGACAAGAAGTGCTGATGAGGAGGAAGATGAAAGAGGAACACTTACTCACTCTCAGTGAAAGTACCAACTGGCGCAGCCACTAGTGGAGATCAGTGTGCAGCTTCTTCAAAAAGCTAGAAATAGATCTACCTATCTACCATGAGACCTAGTTATACTACTAGGGCATGGTCCCCCAGGACACCACATCCTACCACAGACATACTTGCTCATCCATGTTCCTTGCTGTTTAATTCGACACAGCTAGGAATCAGTCCAGATATACACCAACAGGAGAAGGGATAAAGAAAATGTAATACACACACAGTGGAGTTTTATTTGGCTGTAAAAATGAAATCATGGAACTTACAGGTGAAAGACGGAACTTGGGAAAATTACGCTGAGTGAGGTAACTCGGACATAGACAGGCAAATGCCAAGTCTTCTCATTCACATGTGGATCTTAGCTTCTGATCTTTAGATTTGTGTGTTTAACTTGGAATACCTGTGGAAGTCAGGAGGGCAGAAAACGGTCATTGTGGTGGAATCTGCATCAATGGAGAGGGGGTGTCAGAACATAGGTGATATAAAAACAGAGAGGGGGTCTACTGGGAGTGGAAAGGGATAGGAGGCTGGAAGAGGCAAGAGGGAGGGACTTGTTAATCCAAAAAAAAACCATGAGAATTAGAAGGATGATAGCCTGTATGGATGGTTAATGTTGTAGCTAATACCCAGGGATTATAAATCCCAGTGCCAGGTAAGGGGATACCTCCTCATGAGTCATCAGGGAAGCCCCAAAAGGCTCCCCCCAAAAATAGGCTCTTGTTATTCCACTTAGTTGAAATTGTCAAAGAGCAAATTTAATAAAGCATTAAAAAAGAATTCTAAAAGTGTTGAAGTTATCAAGTATCATTGAGAATGCAGAACGAAGTGAACACTTTTGCAAGGTTGATAGGGTTGGTGTATATTGGTATTAACGCATTAGGAAACTCTCTGTCTGTATCTGTAAAGCCCAACATATGTCCATCCATTACTTTCTGAGATGTTTGCCTGATGGAAATCCATACTTATGTGCACCACAGCTTGGTATGAAAATTTTCATAAGCAGCACAATTCATAATAGCAAGATCTAGAAATTTCCATCCAACAGAGAAGAGATTTGTATATATCCACAATGCATCTGAATACACATGCTGAGTCCAGATGGTTCTCACCAATATTATGCTTACCTAATAAAGCTAGACTTAGGAGGACTCAGGACTAAACTCCCACAAAGAATGGGAGCAACAACCTTAACCATGTGATGGAAACTGGGCTAGCTTACAGCTTCAGGGTAGAAGCTAGGAGAGTATGTAAGATGGGATTCTTGGGAGAAGCTTGGGATGTGTTGGTCTGTTTATAAGAATCCATCAAGACACATATAGTAAATTAATATGCTTTCTCAGTTATGTTGCGAGTGACTGTCTGATGAGCTAAGCAAATGCCATCTTGGAGAATTCAGCTGTTCTTTCTTACAAAAGATCACCCAAGCTAGGCTTGTTTACATTCCTAGATGGAGGGGTGGAGAGGATCATGAGATCTTCACCTAAGTATCCAAGTGCTCCCTGCTACCTGTTGTATACAATCCCATCTTAATTGCACGTGACGTCATAGAGGAACTACAGTGCTGTCTTAGGGTTGCTGTTGCAGTGAGGAAAATTCCATGACCAAAAGCAACTTGGGGAATAAAGGCTTAATTTGGCTTACACTTCTACTTCCATCATTGAAGGGAACTCTTCGAAGGCTCTGGGTTATCAGTGGGTAAGATAAAGAGTGAGAAATTACAAACAAAGTTTCTAACAATACCAGGAAAGCTGAATACAATAAGAATAATAATATGGTATCATCTCCAAAGATGGTTTTGTAAATACTATCTGGTGACGTGCAAAGTCAATTAATATGAGCTATAAATTTATACACAGGAAATGACACGGATCATCATCAAATCATTCCGATTGTTACTCTACAGGTGGACTGTGGATTCTTTCCTCTGCTCTCCTCCCTGGGTGGTAGCTAAGCCACTGTCTACCAGTGCAGCTCTGGGGAAGAGAGGGTGGGGCAGGTCCACAGTCCGGGCAGATCTTTGGTTGGGGGAGGCTGAGAGCTGTAGGAAACAGACTTCCTGGGAGACAGTTTTCAGTGAAACAGCTCGGTTTATTGAAGCAAGGATGGTCACATTCATAGGATGAAGGGGAAGGATCATTGGCTAAGGAAGTGGTAGTTGGGTAGCTCCATTTGCCTGTATGGGGAAGCTCACAACCAGATCAAGGTGGTAGTATTGTCATTGGCTTGGGCCAAAGTCCTGGAGGAAGGTCTTCTACATGGGGAGTGGTCTCACAGGGGCCAGAGGAACAGACCTTATAAAGTCATATAGGAAAAGGAGAAACCCAGCTTGGGGCTCTCCAGCCCCAGTGGTCAGGTAAATATTAACCAGGCCACATACCTTTGGAGAGGCAGAATCTGTCAGTGCCATTCTGTGAAGGCACGGCAGCATGGAGCTAGCTGGGATTTGTCAGAGTAAGAGACTAAAAGAAATGGAGCAGCCTAACACCTTCTGCTCTCTGGGTGAGAATCCCAGGGTTCAAATCATGCTTCAACCCCTTTTTAGCTCTAGGACAGCCCCACGGCGGCCTTACAAATGAACTTAAATGTTCTTTTTTTTTCATATAAAAATCCAAAAACTGTATGACCCTGGGTTTTATACCCAGCACTAGAAAAATGTTTTAAAAATCTATACTTCTTAATTCTCTATGCAAGACATTAAATTTGCAATCACATTAAACAAGCCTGAAAGAAGAAAGAAACACATACTTTTCAACAGCCACAGTAACAAATGATGGAGACAACTTTTCCTGGGTGACAAGAAAAAACATCTACTCACCCTTGAAAGGGCCTCAGTGAAAAACATAAGAAATTACCTAAGTCTAGTGTGAAGCAACTAGTTTACTGGGATTACTTTTTTCTTTTTTAGACACAGTCTCACTATGTTGTAACCTGGCTGTCCTACAACTTCCTATGTAGACCAGGCTGGCCTTGACCTCCCAGAAATCTGTATGATCTGCCTCCCCAGTACTAGGATTAAAGTTGTGTGCTCTCAAGCTTGGCTCACCGGGATTCCTTACAGAAGTATTATTGAGATGTTACTTACAGGAGTGCAGAGGAGCCTCAAACAGCTGCACCATGGAAAGGTCTCATCGCAGTATGGTCACTTTCCCATAGGTGTGTAGACAGAGTCTTCCTCCAGCTAATCACCGGCTTCCAATCTAATCTAGTATCTCTTGAGACTGTTGGCAGCCGGGCAGAATCACACGCAGCTGCAAGAGGGATGCAGAAAGGAGTAGCTGGAGTCTCAGGTGTAAATCGAATGACCCTTTTTCACTCTCCTTCTATGAGGGAATCAGTAACAGCCCTGCCGATATTGAAGGGACCCTGTGGGTAATCACAGCTGCTCTGTTAAAAAATAATAATGTCCGTGATGCTCTGAGGACCATCTTCCACAACACAGTAGCACTAATACCATTCTAAAGCACCCACAAGTTTTGAATATAAAATTCCATTTCTTAAATAAGTTTTCAAGTGGTCCATTTGACCAGAAGGTAGACATTAAACTCCTTCAAGCTTGTGATGAATTTCTCCGTAGTCTACTCTGCAATGTTCTTAGCACTGTGTTCTCAAAAGGCAGTGTTTATCACCACACACACACACACACCTCATCAGAAAGGTGGCTATGGATGAATCTCAACCCTTAAGACAGTTGTGGTACTTAATCTTGACTGACAACCTGATTGAATTGAGAATCACCTAGGAGACTGATAAAGCATGCGACTGAGGATGTGAGGGCCTTCCCAAAGATCATTAGCTTAGGGGAGAAAACCTGCCCTGAGTATGGCAGTACCATCCCCTAGGCTTGGAATTAAATAGGGGAAAGGAAGAAACTAGTGAGCACAGGCATGCCCTCTCTGTTTCCCGGAGGAAGCTAGTGAGTGCACACACACACACACACACACACACACACACACACACTGCATTTTGGCCACAACAAATGAGATGGCTTGCTCTGCCACACCCTCCCAGACACATGAGCCAAAATAACAAAATAAGTGTTTCCTCCCTTACGCTATCTGTGTCAGACATTCTGTAATCTTGTTCTGATTGCGTTTGTCAGGCTTGAGATGAAAACATGGACCTTGTACTTACCAGGCTAGCGCTTTACCACTGACCTTCATCTGAGGCATTTTTTTTTTTACAGTCTCACTATGTAGGTCGGCCTGTGTTAAGCTTACTACATTGGCCAGGCTGGGTCTAAGTCATGATCCCTGAGCTTCATCCTCACAGTGAGTCTTCACACCTACAAGCCGAGAGCAAAATTAGGAAAGTTATATAATTTATGTCCTCACTAACCGGATTTTGGATGGCATGTTCCTCATGAAAGTTAGCTATTTGGAATGAGGCAACGAGGAAAATGTTATCACCTAAACCCAGACCGGGGCAGCTGGACCTATGCCTACAGAGTTATCCAGACTTGGCCACAGGATGAGCTTTAATCATGGCAAAGCTGTCCCCTCCAGGAGCTCACCACACTTTCAGACTTTCCATCACCCATGTACCAGGCTGCCATGCTCCCAGGATAGCATCGTGATTCATCCAGTTCTGTGCGCCTGCACAATAGGCCATTTATCTGAGCCTGGCCAGGTGGCACGGGAATGATGGCTAGAGAAGGGGCTCCATTGTTCGATAATAATTTACAACAGCCTGGGAAAATATTTTCTATCTTGTAAAATAATGTTCTGCATGAACAGAGACACGCGCATCCTGGAAGAGGGAAGAAAAGAGAGAGACTTCTTACAGAAGCTAGTCCACATAGGAAATCAATTTCATCCATGTAGATGTGTAGTGACACTGAATTCCCCATAGCCATTTCCCACACTCTGAAAGAACTTTCTGCTCGGGCAGAAAGCAGTCTCCAGCATCTTAGATAACACCGGAATAGAACTTGCAATTCAGATTTGTGTGCTACTGGTACCTCAAGGAAATATAAAAAGGGGTGGGAAATGAAGAAGAAAGAGGGGCGCTAAGACAAACAGACCCCACTTCCTACTTTCCACAGCCTTCCAGAAAGGCCATCAAATAATGATGGGCTGATGCACTGACGAAGCTGGCGTCCTCATACTGCCTCCGTAGCACTGCCAGGTGGGGACCACAATCTCAATGCGCGAGCTGTTGGAGGCAATCAAAACCCAAACTACAGTAAAATGTAACCCACTAAGCAATGAGAGAGGGACGAGAAGAACAAAGAGGCAGAACTCTGAGGTAGGGCGAGTTCACAAGCAGGTCTCTACCGTGGACAGCCAGAGCTCATTCCATTGGTGACATAATGTGGAGAGCACTGGGTATCTTCGCATCTGAGAGGTAAGGGATCTAAATGGGATCTAAAAGGAGTGGTTTATGGGAAACTGGGGATAAACGTAGCTGACCCTGGAGATGTTGTGGGATGTACCTCAAATTTCTGAGAGCCAAGGAAGCTACACAGATTTGTCACAGTAGAAGGATGTTCTGAGAGACTCTTTTTCTCTGACCCTTGTGTCTGTTGAGTATTTAGGATGGAGCATCTGTGAGTAAATGATAGAAAAGCCAAGAGTCGTGAGTGTTTACAGTAAGAAGTCTTTGGTTTACCACAGAAACAGTGAGTTCTGCAGAGAAGGAGCAGGTCTCAGACAAAGCCTGCAACAAACCCTTTGAAAGCTTCGGTTTATTCCTGTATGTAAAACAGAGAGACATTTGGCCCAGAGGAAACTGGAAGTCATTCTGCCTGTTCATCTTGTGGTTCTTTAATCAAGAAACACATTTTCTCTGAGAATCTTCAATGTATCCATTCCTCTGGTTTTTGTCCACTGGGAGAAGCAAATGAAATTGAAATCAGGATCCCTGGGTTCAATCAGCTCACGCTTCCCAGCCATGCTTCAGCTGAAAAGCAGAGAATTGCTGGATCAGCGTCCAGTGAGGCAGCTGTCAAGTCCACTAAGGGATAACACCCATCAGTCAAATCGATTGGCATTTTCTTTGAAAGAGACTCTTTCATAGGCTGGGATCTCTGGGGCATAGATTCTGAAATAAGGATCAGGAGCAAGTGGTTTTGTTTTTTGTTTTTTTTTTGGAATGCAATCCTGCAGGTTTTCCATCATGGTCTCTTTCCTCTGCATCTTCTTGGGTTCACACATGGTGAGGCAGAGCATCATGGAACAAGCAGTGAACCCAAGCAGCTCATCTCATGGTAGACAGGAAGAAGTGGGGAGGAAGAGAGGAAGTCAGAAGATAAGACATATCCTCCAGAGATATGACCAAGTGACCCACTTTCTTCAGCCAGCCCTCACCTAGGTTTCTAGCACCTTCCCATAATGCCATCAGAATATGACCCTATCTGTACATTTGTAACTTAAAGAAGTTAGGGGTCTTCTAGTCCAGCCCCTTCGGTAACACTGTCAGCTGGGGCAGAGACTAATCACGTAAGACTGTGGGTTAGACACTTCATCCAAAGTGTCACTGGAAGTGATCTGTAAGCACCGGTAGGGGATTGGGGAAGTAGAAGAAAATGTTATATGAACAATTGGTGGGCTACTACTGTGGACAGCTGTGTTGGCTAGTCTTATGTCAACTTGACACAAGGTAGAGTTATCTGAAGGAAGAGAACCTCAGTTGAAAAAATGCCTCCATAAGATCTGACTATGGGCAATTTCCTTGTAATCGATGGGGGAGGGCCCAGCCCACTGTGAGTGGTAGCATCCCCTGGGCTGGTGGTCCTGAGTCCTACAAGAAAGCAAACACAAGTCATTTAGGGAGCAAGCCAGTAAGCAGCACCCCTCCAGGGCTTCTGCATCTGCTCCTGCTTCCATCAAAATCCAAGGCTTACTTCAATGAGGAGTTATGGGATATAATGTTTCAGAAGTCACAGGGTGCAGTTGCTTCTTGAGAGGCGAGGAATTGGAAGTAAGTATCTTCCAAGTGTAACACAGCGGTGAGCACCTAGATGGGGTGCAGAGAGGCTATGGGCAGGAGGGTGAACCAACCACTGGCAATGTTTGTTGCAGGAGGCAAGCAGCTTAGTCTTTGGTTGCATCTCTGTCTGTCTTGGATTTATGGATGAGTTTGGGAGCTGCTGTCTATCTTAGAATCTTCCTCCTTCCTTTGGGAATGGTTCCATTGACAATGTCTGTGGCACTAATCACTGCAAAGGAATCCTGAAGGCATCCCATTTACTTTGACAACCGGAGCGCAAAGGCTCTCTTGCTTTCTCCTACTGCCTACCATCCATAGCTCCAGCTGTTGAAATCCTTCTCCATCCCATTCTTGTGATAAACTTCTGATTTGCTAGTTTGTTTCCTGTTGCTTATTTACTTACCTACTTACTTTGACACGGTGTTAAGATATTTGTTTTTTTGAGACAGGGTAGCCCTAGCTGGCTTAGAACTGACTTCCTATGTAGACCAGGCTGACCCCAAACTCAGAGATCTGCCTGCTTCCGATTCTCAAATGCTATAATTAAAGACACGCGCCACCACACCCGGCTTAAGATGTATTTACGTTCACTCAACTTCAAAACCTTGAATACAATAGTCATGGCCCAGGTTTTGTCAGATCAATGACACATCAATTTAACATCTATTCGGCTCTGCCAGCAGGCACACAGCAGCAGAGAGAAGTCTCTGTACAAAGCAGGCATGTTGTAAAACTGCAGGTGAGCTCAGCATTGGGGAGGAAAATGTATGTCTATCTATCCCATTGATCACACATGAGCACAAACAAGGCCTCTCATATTTAGTTAGATTTTAATGGGAACAAAGCCTTTAATCCTGGGCTCTAGAAGATAGAATCTGTTTGCTTTTCTAAAAAATATGAGCATTTAAGCTGGGAGTTAAGTAATCCTTTGGACAGCGGGCACCCATACCTCAGTGTATTAAATGTTTTTCAATCATCCACCTTGTTCATTATAGAAAAGTAAATTTGCTTAGCCACTAAATACCAAATGTTCACTTAGAAAACATTAGCGAATGTGATCAAGAGATTTTCTTTCTTGTGAAATAATCACCTCTAAGCTGCATAAACACAGAGTGTACATCTTCCAGGCTACATGAGCAGGAGCCTTCAAAACTGTAGCGTTAAGTGCCAATGCAAATTCCTCTCTGCTTTCTGAAAGCAGCTGTAGCTTGCCTCTCACTCACGTTGCCCTCCCATGGTGGAAAGCCTGTGGGGTGTGGGGTGGGGAGGATGAGGGGTCCAGACTTCTGTCAGGAGGGGGTGGTTGGAGAATCTATTCTCATTTGATCAATAATGAGACACACAAGAAACAGAAAGAGCTCCAGGTTAGAAGCAAGAAAATCTGGTATTTTTCATGGCCAGACACTGTCTTACTGTGTAAGTGGGTGAACCCTTCCCCGTGCCTCAGTTGCCTCAGTTTCCCCACTATGTCAGGGATTCTTTTAAATTCCATTCCATGAATTAATAAACAAGCCTAGCTATTGTAGGGATTTGTCTCTACTATTTTATTTCTCTTTAGTAACAATGGCAATGATAAGGACTAATAGGAGTAGACCATGCCCTACTCTGAGTACTTCATACACATTGCCCACTTTAATTCACACCATGGTCTTAGGAGATGGGTACCAGGCACAGAATAATGAAGTAACTTACCTACGGCCCCACCATAAGCAAGTAAGTGAAAAAGCAAGCAATTATGTCTAGAACACATGGCCCAGACTTAAGCCAATACGCTGCTCTATCTCTCCCAACAATGCACACCCAGAGAAACACTGTTTTTGTAGATTCCATGCAGGCTCTCTCCCACTTATTCACGCCTCTACCCCTGAGCCACACGCCTTCCTCTCACCAGGGTTTCCAAGCAGGGGCCGGCCCTACCACTCAGCAATAGTCCCAACCCCAAGTATAAACCACAGACCATGGGTCATGGCCACATAACTGAATGTAGAGGTTGTAAACAAATTGTCGACAATAAAAGACTTCCGAAGGTGCAAAGGCAAAAATTAATTCAAAAATTAAACTTACAGTGATTGTGGGGTCCTGCTGGTGGTGCTCGCCTCTGCTCTGTCACCTGACTTGGTGGACTCAGTCCTCAACTTATCAAGATTCCCTTTCTGTGTTAGTTTCAGTTAAAAAGCTGAACTTAAAATTAAGCATCCTAATACATAGCTTTTTAACGGAAATTAACACAGAGGACTGAGGACTGAGTCCAGCAGGACCTCATCACTTCCTCAACACCTCTTGAGTCTGCTTTGTGCCTGGGATTCTGTTTTAAAGGCTGGTGGTGGCTGCATGGTGGCAGCCATCCATTCCACCCATGTTAGTGTCCTAGTTCTATCCCTGGCCCAAAGATGAACCATCAGTCTCAGAGCCTGGGTGACGGGGATGGCCGGGCACCGCTCCTGAGGAGCTGAGATGACAGGTCTGGATACCATGCTTGGCTTAATCACGTCTGAAGGTTCCAACAAGTGAGTGCAGGTAGATATTCAAGCCATAGTATGTGGTGGGGCTGCCTCCTCTTTAGACCATGCTAGGGCCAGGAGTCCACTCTCCTCAGCCGTCAGTGTGGAGAACTCTGGGAAAGCAATCGTTCAGTACTCAACCTGCTCCTAACTATGAAGAGGACTAAAATGCCTGTCCAGAGGAGGTCGGGTACTCCTCAGTTACTCCTCATGGCCCAGAGTCTCTGCAAAGGAATGGCTGGCAACACACACAAGACTTTGCCCACAGGAACTTCACTGCTCAGCAGGAGAGAGGCACGTAAAACAGTGATGATCGTGATGGTCATGGAATCAGAATGTGTGATCAACATTTGAAGTAAAAGAAAGGTTCTCTAGAGCTTGTCCCCAGCCCTGGGGCGGAGGGTGGGGGTTTGGCTATTAATTAAGACATGTGACTGCTAGATTGGGGAGGGTGGCTCAGCGTGAGGACCTGAGCTCCATTTCCAGAATGGCAGGTCACATTCTTGTAATCCCAGCTAGGGGGTGAATGATAAAAGAAATAAAAAGGAAAAGAACAGGACCATTCCTAGGTAAGGTGGAGGAGAAAGTCTATTCTCCCTCAATACGAGAGAGGATATAGTGGATATGAGGGAGAGCATAGCCAGGGGCAGAGACATCTGGGGGAGTCCAAGGACCAGACTTAGCTGCTGGGCCATGTGAGGAGAGGCGGAGGGGAGAGAGGGAAAAGAGGGGAACCAAGAGTCTAAGAGAGCAAGAGAGAGAGTCATTAAAATGACTAGAATTATATAGGGAAGGGTAGCCCAGTCCCCTGGGCTGGGGAGTTCAGGGTAGGGGGCAGGGTATGCAAACTAGGAGGACCCTGCAATAGGTAGGGGCAGAGGGATGTTGGGAGAACCCGGCAGTCAGGTTCACTTTGATACGTTAAATAGGTATCTCAGCAGGGAGTTTGTGAATTTGAGGCCTAACTTGGGAAGCTAAAACCAAAGGATCCCTGGGACTTGCTGACCAGTCAGTCTGGATTGACTATTGACTAGTGAACTTCAGGTCAATAAGAAACCAGCTGTATCTTTAAAAAAATGTAAACAGCGTTTCTGAGGGGGATGCCAGTCTCCATGTTACCACGCAAACACGTGCATATGTACTTGCCACACAGGCTTCAACACACACACACACACACACACACACACACACACACACACACACGAGACAGAGAGAGAGATAGAGAGAGAGAGAGAGAGAGAGAACAAGGCACCAGAAGCATAGCAAATTGCCTTCACAAGCTCAGATACTGACCTGGCCACTTATACTACCCAAAATGCTTATATTTTCTTCTCTTTATAGATGGGGACTAAAGTAATAACCTCTGTTTCCCAGCTTGCTTTGAGCATGATCGACTTAGAAGGAACCTCATATATCGATGCTGCAGAAGTGCTCTCTGATTGCATAACTATTACACAGAAACCTGAATTGTGAGCTAGAATCAGCAAAAAAAGAAAAAAAAAGAGTGAAGAAGACATTTCTAGTTCGAGAGAAAAAAAGCACAGAAACTCTAAAGCTGGGATGGAGGCAGCATGCTGGTGCCTGGAGAGAACCATTCGAAGGCAGGATGTTGTAGAGGCACAGGTGTCCGGTCACCAAGGAAGCTCTAGTTCATCCCAGGTGCAATGTGGAAGCTCCTGAAGGGACAGACAGGGAAGAAGGTATAAGAGGTGCAGATTCCAGATTGCGCTGAGGATGATACAGGGATGAAAGATGAAAGGAGGCAGGGGAGGAAGCCATTACCCAGCCACAGCTTCTACTGCTGGGTCACTGTTCACTGTCTCTGTAGCAAGGCATTATTCTTCTTGGTGGACACCCAGCAAGCAGTGGTAGCATGCGGTCATCCTTAATCAGGTTGGAAGTATCATTCACTTTGGAAGTCTATATTTGCCTCATACATGCAGGGTCTAAGCTAGGCAGCATCCTCTAGGTTCATGCCATATGGCCCTGGGTCCAAACTCTTTCCATCCATGCGTCTTTTATACCTGAGAACTGTTTGCATGACCATGGTATATAGAAACATAAAACAGGCATATGGATCAAACATTTGCTGATAACAAATCATTTAGAATGTATTTTCAAACAAATTTTTGGTATACATATCAGAATATACATATTTTACCATTTATTAAAGATGAAAGTACATTTCTGTACCACCGAGAGAGGTGTGCTTGGTTATCTTCATATAAAGAATTAAATCTTGGCTGAATATTTGATACTACAGGATGCAGAAGATCTGCAATAATTTTCAGAGCTGATCAGTGCTTTCATTGTATAATTGTAAGAGCTAAAAATATCACTTCATGTAAATATAACACACACACACACACACACACCACACACACAATTCAGGGCTGTTTTAGAACTTGTTGGAAGTCTGTCTTAATCCAAGCTTCACAAAATGATTTTTAAAAAGTAAACCTCATGTCAGTATCACAAAGACAGATTTTTTTTAAAAAGTCAAGCCTCTGGTAGACCATAATTCACAGATATCCTCATTACATGCAGAGGAATAGGAGTAGGGATAGAAATTCTTGTTTCCCACAATTAAATTATTGTGTTTTGGGGCTAGGGAGATAGATCAGCCACGAAGAGAATTTGATGCTCTTGTAGAGGACCCAGGTGGAGTTTCCAGCAACCACAAGGGTGTACACAGTCATGTGTAACTCCAGTCTAATGGAATTGATGCCTTCTTCCAGCCTCCACTGGTACCACATGCATGTGGTATACAGACATGTATGCAGGCAAAACACTGACATCACATAAAATAAATTGTTTAAAAGTTACTATGCTTCTATAAAAGCAGAAAATGTGGTAGGTATAGTAAAACACTGCAATTCATAACATAAAATAACATAACATTAGGTCATATTTTAAAAACCTGCACTACACTACATTAGACAATCTAAAAGAAATGGATAGATAGTGTTCTCAATAGATACCACTTACCGAAGTTATATCAAGATCAGATAAACAATTTAAAGAGCCCTATAACCCTTAAAGACATAGAAGCAAGTCATTAAAAGTCTTTCAACCAAAAAGACCCAGGACCAGATGGTTTTAGCACAGAATTCTATCAACTTTCAAAGAAGAGTTAACACCAATACTCCTCAAATTATTCCATATAATAGAGATAGAAGGATCATCGCCAAGTACATTTTATGAGGACACAATCACCCTGGTACCGAAACCACCAAAAATCCAACAAAGAAAGAGAATTATAGACCCATTTCCCTTATGGGCATAGATGCAAGAAAAATACAAAAACAAAAAAACCTCAATAAAATAATCACAAGGCAAATCCAAAAACACATCAAAAAGATTATCCACCATGATCAAGCAGGTTTTATCCCAGAGATGCAGAGATGGTTCAACATATGAAAACCAGTCAGTGCAATCCACCATATAAACAAACTGAAAGAGAAAACAAAACAACACATGACCATCTCACTACATGCTAAAAAGGCCTTTGAAAAAAATCCAACATCCCTTCGTGATAAAAGTCTTGGAGAGATTAGGGATACGAGGGACATAGCTAAGTGTAATAAAGGCAATTTACAGCAAGCCCACAGCTAACATCAAATTAAATGGACTCAGAGAAATTCCACTAAATCAGGAACAAGACAAAGCTGTCCACTCTCTCCATACCTCTTCAATACAGTACTTGAAGGTCTAGCCAGAGCAATAAGACAGCAGAAGGAGATCGGGGGGTACAATTTGGAAAGGAAGAAGTCAAAGTATCGTTATTTGCAGATGATATGATAGTATAAATTAGTGAGCCCAAAAATTCTACCACAAAACTCCTAAAGCTGTTAAAAACCTTCAGTGAAGTTCCTGGATACAGGATTTTAAAAAATCTGTAGCCCTCCTGTATATAAATGACAAAAGGGACTGAGAAAGAAATCAGGGAAACAACACCCTTTACAGTAGCCACAAGTGACAAACTATCTTAGGGTAACTCTAACCAAGCAAGTGAAAAACTTTTATAACAAAACTTCAAGTCTTTAAAGAAAGAAATTGAAGAAGATATCAGGAAATGGGAAGATCTCATGCTTCTGGATTGGTAGGACTAACAGTAAAACTGGCCAAATCTTACCAAAACCAATTTATAGATTCAACCAGATCTCTATCAAAATTCCAACATAATTCTTTACAGATCTTGAAAGGACAATACTCAACTTCATATGGAAAGCCAAAAAACCCAGGATAGCTAAAACAATCTTGAATAACAAAGTAACTTCCAGTGGTATCATAATCCCTGATGTCAAGATACACTACAGAGCTATACTAATAAAACCTGCATAGTATTGGCTTAAAAATAAATTCATTGATCAATGGAAACCAGACATAAATCCAACAAAGAATCCAGAATTACACAATGGAAAAAAGAAAGCACCTTCAACAAATGATGCTGGTCTAACAGGATGTCTGCATGTAGGAGTGCGCAAATAGATCCATGTTTATCATCCTGCACAAAACTCAAGTCCAAGTGGATCAAAGACCTTAACATAAAACACGGTACATTGAAACTGATAAAAGCGAAAGTGGGGAATAACGTTGACACAAGAAGAAGCTTCCGGAACAGAATACCCAGACACAGGCAGGCACTGAAATCAACAATTTATAAATACAACCTCATGAAACTGAAAAACTTCTGTAAGGTAAAAGACACTGCACCGTCAATAAGACAAAATGACAGCCTACATAATGGGAAAAGATTTTCATCGATTCCATATCTGATAAAGGGCAAAGAAACTAGACATTAACAAACCAAATAACCGAATTAAAAATTGGGTATAGAGCTAAATAGAGAATTCTCAATAGAGGAAAATCAAATGGCTGAGAAACACAAAGAAATGTTCAACATCCTTAGGCATCAGGGAAATGCAAATCAAAAGTATTTCAAGATTCTATTTTATACCTGTCAGAACAGCTAAGATCCATAACATAAGTGACAGCTCATGCTGGCAAGAATGTGGAACGAGGGTAAAACTCCTGCATCGCTGGTGGGAGTGCAAACTTATCCAGACACTGTGGAAATCAAAATGACAGCTCCTTAGAAAAGTAGGAATCAGTCTACCTCAAGATCTAGCTAAACCACTACTGGGCATATACTCAAGAGACCCTACCACAAGAACATCTGCTCAACTATGTTCTTAGTGACTTTAATCATGATAGCCAGAAACTGCAAATAACCTAGATGCTCTTCAATGTGGTATACTACGCAATGGAGCATTACTCAGTTATTTAAAAAATTACACCATAAAATTTAGAGGCAAATGTATGGAACTAGAAATAATCTTGAGTGAGGTAACCCAGACCCAGATAGACAAACTCGCTACCTACTCAATTATAAGTAAAGGATAATCAAGCTACAATCCACAGACCCAGGGAGATTAGGTAACAAGGAGAGTTCTATGGGGAACACATGGATATCCTTGGGGAGAGGAAATAGGATAGACTTTGTGGATGAACTGGGGATGGGTGGGGTTTGGAACTAGAGAGATAAAGTGGGGGGTGGGATGGAGGGAGGGAGTATAGGGAGAGATGACTGGAATTGCGGGGCACTTTGGGGGGTAATATGAGAACCTAGTGCGATAGAAACTCCCTGGAATCTAGGAGGGCATCTCTAGCGAGGACTCCTAGTAACGGAGGATATGAAGCGCGAGTTAGCCATCTTCTGTAACCAGGCAAGGCTTCAAGTGGTGGCTCTGCAACCAAGCTGCAAAACCTTCGACCTACAGTCTGTCCTGCCTGCAAACTGTGCTGAGGCGGTGGAGAGGCAGAACCTCCAGCCTCGATCTGAGGGTTCGTGCCTAGCCCTATTGTATTTTGTTATGCCTTCTTAGGGTTATATCCCCGTGAGGGCTGCTCTTTTCTGAAGGGAAACAGGAGAGAGGGGGTGGATCTGGGGGAGAGGAGAGGCTGGGGTGGGGACTTTGGAGGAGTGGAGGGAGAAGAATAAATTTAAAAAAAATTACCACAGCCGTAGTCTTGCTGTGCACCCTCAAAAATTATGAAATTTCTATAAAAGCAGCAAGCTTTGTATGTATAGTAAAAACACTGCAGTTTATAACAGTCTCCAGTCTGACCTGAGGAGATTCAGGCAGCAGCAGCATTCATTGGCATTACCCCAGGTCTGTATGCATAGAGTGGCGTTTGTATGGTAAGTGTTCAGGACCATTGCCACAGTGATGGTCGGCTATGTAGCACAGGCTAACGCTGCTAGGAAAAAGGTGGATTCATCATGCATTTGGTTTTCAGTTAACGCTTGCTCGCCCCATGTTTGTAAACCTTTCGCTGTTACCCAACTTTTGAGATTCCCCAACCCCCCAATATTAGATTATTTGGTTACATAGCCCATAGCCCATGGTTTAGCAGCTGTGATAACGGTTTATCAGTTGGTCTTCTTTGACATTTGCAGAAGTCATCAGAGAAAAGCTAGACTCTGTACTGTCTTCAAAGCCTCTTAAATCCATCACAGCCCTTCTTAGGGCATCATTTTCCACAGAGATGGGGCTGATGGAATATGACATCATCATGTGTTACAGGGACCAGTAGCCCAGGGAAGAAGAATGATTTTATCCAGACCCTGTATAAAGCTCCACTTGATTGTAAGAATGAAATAAAGCTAATAATAATAATAATATTCTTATTATTAATTTATAAAATCTTACAATTTTATAATAATAATAATTATTATTACAATAATTTTATTATTATTATTATTATTATGGAATATAGATTCTGTCAAAAACACAAAGACTGAGTGAGATATTTGGACTTATTTAAAATAACACAAAGACCCACAACTCACCGACATGCAGAGAATAAGGAACATCACACTATTAAACCCTAGATGGAACAGTTATGCTGCACACCTCCTTCCAATGCTCCAAGGTCACTGTGAAAGGAGATAAAAACCCACAAGGGCCAGAGGCAATGTGTAGCTACAGGGAAATCGTTCCCTGTGGACACAGCGGGGCAGCTTCTTGTACGAACTCACATTAGGTGTGACAGCATGCAGCCAGACCAAATCCCAGCACAGAGAGTAGGGTGGCATGAAGTCCCACTCCTAGCCAAAGAGCCATTGGTAAGTGACTTCTGGGAGACAGAACGTGGATTTTCTTTTAGAGTGTAGTCCCTGGTACATCATCAACCACATGAGGTTTCTACAGTGGAAAGCCACACATCTATGAATGTATGAGCTGCGCACATCGTACTTGATGTGTAAAACAAGAAAGAGGACACAAAACTGGCCAGTTAAGAGTGGGTGGGGCCAGATCAGTGAGGAATTGGGGGAGGGTAAATAGGATCAAAACTTGTACAAAATTCTCAAAGAACTGTAACAAAATAACGAGAAATACGTTTACTTGTTTAACGTAAATTTGGCAGACATGATCTTTTATGAGTTACGAACAAAGGCAAACTTAAGATGAAGTTGTGACCCCAGAAACCTGTGATTTTTTTCTTATAATTCAAGGTACAGTCATCTCATGTCACTCTGATGTTTTAACCTCAGTACCAGTATATTTATCTTTATGATGTCAAAGGGAGATATTTTCATTGGATTGGCCTGACCTGAGACACATATTTATGAAAAGCACCGTGAGTTTGGTAGCCCCTTTTGTAAGCTGCCACATGTTAGATGATTATAAATAAGGGAGGGACACTCAGGATGGCTACTGTCAAGTCAAAGTGTGCATTTATTTCACTTGGGCACATATTTTGGTTTGTGACCTTTCCTCCAACTGACATGGAATAATTTATAAGAGTTAGAGTTAAAGTTCAAATTATATTTGAATGTTCATCCCTTTTCTCCTGACCAATTAGTGTCAGACACTAAAGATATATGTGCCTGCCTGGCTTCGGCCGAACCCCTTGTGTAAGGGGCTCTCGAGAATGGCACAACCAAGGCCCGGTGTCACCCCCCTGACAGCATGGCACAAACCTACATGAAGCTGTTCCAGTTGAAGGTTTCTTGGCCCCCAACATTGGTGAGATAGGCATTATGGCCTGCACGGGCAGGTGCCTGCCTCATCTTCTCTTCATATAACACCTAACATACAAAAATGGAAGTATACTTATATAAAATACTTCGTTAAGAAAATCCCATCTTCTTTTTCAAGATGCATTTTATTAATTTTTCGAGAATTTGTTTTGCAGTACGTTTTGATCACCTTCACACTCTTTCCCAACACCTCCCAGATTCCCCTGCTTACCCAACTTTGTGTTCTCTTGCTCTCTCTCTTTATCTCACCCTTTCTCTGTCTGTCTGTCTGTCTCTCTTTATTCCTCAAATGCAATTTGTGCTGCTCATAGAGTCTTGGGTGTGTGGCTTCCATTGGCACATGGTCAGTGAACAGAGAGGGCTGCCCTCTTAGAAAAAGCTGACTCCCTCCTTTCCCAATGGCTAACAATTGCCAGCAGCCCCCCAGCTAGAGGGTGAGACTTTGTGTCCAGCTCCCTGCTGCATGCAGGGATTTGGTCTGGCTTGGACGTGCACAGATCTTGTGCATTCTGTCACAAACACTGTGAGTTCCTAAGTGCCCTTCTGATCCAGAAGACACTTTTTCCTTGTAAACCCCACTGTCTCTTACAGTCTTTCCACCTCCTGGGGCTTTGAAAGGAAGGGGTGCAGCTCTTAAATGTTCCATTTAGGACTGAGCACTCTGAAATCTTTTTTTGTCTGCACCTTAGCCAGATGCGGCTCCCTGTGGTAATCCTCATGTACTGCGAACCGAAGCTCTTCTGATGACGGTTCCACTTGAGTCCATTCTATCACATGGAAGATTCTCTGATGAGAAAGAATGGAGAAGGACATAGAGGATATCATCCAGAGGACCTAAATCACCTTCCTCTTAGTTAGCGTACCAGTATGGAAATTTCCACTTCTAAAGAACTTCTAAACATGTGCAGCTGCCCATGAACAGATTGGACATCATCAGTCTGTAGTGAGCTCTGTCTCACGACAAATGTGCAAACAGAGGTGAGCGAAGAGTATTTTGAACAGTTTGTGGTGACCACCGTCTGAGGTCCCTTCACCTCAGAGACTCTGATTACTTAATTTTTTTTTCTAAGCATCACCTAGCACAGCATACTAATTAGTTTCATTAAAAGAGAAAAATAAATGATGTTAACAGGTCAATATAGTAAATGACAGAAGCCATATACACTCAGGCTTCAGAGCAACCAACTGGGAGACGTCCATTTTCTGCCTGTAAGCATTTGCTTGATTTCTGTGGCTGTGTTAGTCAGACTTTGTGTTCCTGTGAGCAAATACTCGAGGAAACAGCTTAAGCGAGGGCAGGTTTATTTTGGCTTATGGTTTTGGAGAGTTTGTTCCATCGATGCTCGGTACCACTAATTCTTGCTAGGTAGATGATCATAGCATAGCAATATGTAGCCTTGCTATTCACCTCACAACCTACAGGTAACAGACAAGCACTGATAACCAGGTATGACACTCAAGGCATCTTCCCAGTGACTCGCTTTCTCCAGCTAGGCCCCACCTCCTAAGTTTCCAGAACCATCTGAAATATTACTACTAGCTAAGAGCCCTGCATTGGACACAAGCCTATTGTAATTCCAAAAATGTATCCACATTTGGCCCACAGAGCGTGTCATGCCCAAATCTCAGCACCAACAGAGCATGGGAAATAGATACCTGCCAAATTTATGTCAGCAATTGGTGTTACCTACTCCAAGTAACACAACAACCAACTCACAGTAAGCTCCAAGCCACTGACCCAGCCAGTCAAGCTTACCTTGCCTCTACTCCATTTCTAAGTAGAATACGCTGGCCTCGGGGAAGCTCCCAGATTCTCAAAGACTATCTGTGAAATAGCCTTCTGCTGAACACCATACTGACTCTTGGGGTAGTCTGGCAGTCTACTCGGCAATAAATCTACATCACCTTTGATCTCCAGATGGACACATTTTTTAAAAAATGTTTTGCTTATTGTTTCACATGCTGGGTCTTTCGTTGTGTTTATTCTGACACAGAGTCTGCCTATGCAGTCCAGACTGGTCTCGAACTTATCAGCCTTCTATCCCAGATTCCTAGGTACTGGAATTGCATGTGTTCAGCACCACGGTCAGCTCCCATTTTCCATTGACATAATCATTATATATATCTGTGGGGTACAGTGTGATGATATCCTACACATGATACAGTAAGCGGTGACCACATCAGGGTAATTAACATTTCTTCTCCTTAAACAGTCCCTATTTTTTGGTGCTCAGAAACCTACTGGTTTTTTGCACAAGATACAGGGTCAATGGTGTGGTCTAGTTGCCTTCCTGTGCTGTACAATATTGTTCTTTCCTTATTCTACTTTGGTACCTATTGTTCATGCTTCTTCTACCTACCTTGCCCAGGATCCTGGGATCACTCTTTTTTTCTCTCCACTGCATATGGTTTTAGCATCAAAATACATTGCGGGTGACTTTCCAGTAATGACAACAGACAATTGGGATGTAATGTCATATGTGAGTCCAAGCCAAGGGAGCTTTAGAAAGTGCAGGGCATGGGCTGGAGAGATAGTTGGGTAGTTAAGAAGTCTTGCAACTCTTCTTAGAGGACACAAATTTGCTTCCCAGCACCTGGGTTACTTCCAGCTGCCCATAGTTCCTGTTCCAAGGGATCTGACCCCTCTCCCTCATTTGGGGGATGTCCTCAAGGGCATCTTCACACACATGGCAGGCACACAAATGCACACACACACACACACGCACACATCTTTTTATTTTTAAAGAAAATTTTAGGGCAGATAGATTTAGAGGTGAATGCTTGTAATATTGGCATTGCTGAGGCTGATGCAGGAAGATCACAAGTTTGAGGCCTGTGTAGGCTACACAGAAAGACTTTAATGAGACAGAGAGAGACAAAGACAGAGACAGAGACAGAGATAGTTTAGGTCAGGTACAATTTCTAAAACGTATCAATAGTACACTGTTATCAGAATCAGAAGGTTTGACATAGTCAAAATTGAAGGTAGGGTTAATGTGACTTTAACAATATTGTGGGTTGTCAAAGTCCCTGTCTGGTTAGTTTATTTCATCAACTTGACTTATCACCTAGAATTATCTGGGAAGAAGAACCCCAACTAAGAAAATTCCTCCATCAGATTGCCCATAAGACATTTCTTGGTTAATTATTGATGTGATTGGCTCAGTTCCCTGTGGGTGGTGCCAATCCCGGGCAGGTGGCCCTGGGTGGTATAAGAAATCAGACTGAGCAAACCAAGGGGAATAAGCTAGCGAACAGCACTCCTCTATGACCTCTGCTTCAGCTCCAGGTTCCTTCCTTGAGTTTCTGCCAAGACTTTCTTCAATGTGCAAGTGTAAGCTAAGTAAATTCCTTTCCCAGGTTGGCTTTAGTCATGATGTTTCATCACAGCAATATAGATACAAACCAGGAGAGTCAGTCCCTTATTGTACCAGCTGTTGATAGCTATGTCTAACCACACTAGTGATCAAAATTATACAATTCGAAACAGTCATAGTTTAGTGTCCATTATAGTAGACGAAGTAAATTAGGTAGCCAAGTATCACTCCAGAGCCACATGGACCATGAAGGGTAGAAAATAAAACTGGAAACGATTTAATATTTATTGAGTGCTTACTGTGCAAAAATAGTCTTCTATGCATTCATGGACATTATTTCATCTAACCACAACATCATTTGTATGAGGAGAATATTCACGCCATCTCATTTTCTAGATGAAAGAATTGAGATGAAGAGGTCCTGTCACTTACTTAAGTCAGAATGCTGTGGGTGATCAAGCAGAGAGGACTTCCCAACTCATGCCCACAAACATGAATTATGAGCATGTACGGTGTGACAAAGATTGATGTCAGTTTTCTCAGGTTATGGATAAATCCATCCTCATGATAATTTGCTCATTTGGGCTCTGCATAGACTGTTGTCCCTACCCTCTGCCCGACCCTGCTGATACCTATGATAACAGTCAACTGCTGCCTTAGTTACTTTACTATTGGTGAGATAAACTCTATGACCAAGGAAGCTTACTAAAGAAAGCATTTAATTGGGCTTACGGTTTCGGAGGGTAAGAGTCTGTGATGGCAGAGCAGAGTCACGGCGGCAGGAACAGCTAAGAGCTCACATCTTGATCAGCAAGTAGGACAGAGAGAGACAGAGCACAGGGAATAGTAAGAGTCTTTTGAAACATCAAAGCCACCCCCCTGAGTGACACAGCTCCTCCAACAGGACCACTCCTCCTAATCTTTCTCAAATAGTCCCACCAACTCTGAAACAAATATTCAAGCATATGGACCTATGAAGAAGCCAGTTCTTATTCAAACCATCAAAGCTACCAGAATGAAATGGGCTCTCTGAACCTCAGTCTCTGGTCTTCAGTCAACATATAGAAAGGGAAGAGACTATGCCCATATACCCTCACTGCTTGTATGGACTGACTGCTTTGTGCACTGGCTCCAAATCGAAGGCAAACTGAGGAGTTAGGGCTCTTCCATTTCTTCTGTATGACCTTGGGCAGAATTTTGAATCTTTCTGACTCTCATATTCCTTATCTGACAGATGAAGCTGTGGTTGTACTGTGTGACCTACATCCTGTAAGACTCAGTGGCTTACAATAACAAACATTTACATCTCACCTGTGGATGTGCAAGTGAGCTACAGAATGGCTGACATTGGCTGGCTTGCTTCCAGGGTAAAATTTCAGATTCCAATATAGGTGTAGTTCTAGGTTTTGTCATTCTGGGCTCAGTGGCTAACTGTGGCGTGCTTTCTTCCTGAGAGAGTGTGGTATCAAAAGGAGATGAGGCGAAATGGCATAAACAGACATAAATCTCTGGTGTATTTATCTGTTCACCTTACAGTAGCCAAGCAAGTCATGGCCATGGCCAAAGGCAGCAGGGTGAATGCGTATACCTGGACTTGAGAAAACATCAAAAAAAATGGGGAAGAAAAAGCTATGAAGAAAGACTCTTACCTAGAGAAAAATAATGTTCTTATGCAGTTGTGTAAAGCCACAATAAGAAAGTGGTTAGTTTACTATCTGGCACTAATTAGCAAGAGTTAAAAAAAAAAAAAAAGCAAAGCGTAAGTGTTATTTTGATATTCTCCATCCAATGACAGAAAGAGCAGTCAGCATCTGACCAGTCGACTAAGGACGTCAGCTTTGCTTATAGGAAGGAGCGAAAGGAGCAGCTGATGACGCCCGTCTGACTTAGGGTTGAACAATCGAATTACTTATAATAGCTTCATCTTTTAGCACAGTTACTTCTGGATGCTTCTTGGAGTTACTTTAAGATGATAATAAAAGGTATGAGAATATGTATCGCGAAAAGTCCCATCAATGTATTTTCGTAAGAGTGAAAACCAACACTATACTATGTTCAGAATATTTCGATCCATATGAGGGGGCAGGGAGTCCTTATGGAGCTAATTTTAAATTGCCCTTGTCTAAATATATCTAATAAAACAGGAACCTGTACCTAACATAATGCCAAATGAATACATTAAAATGTAGACATTTACAATGTGATCGGTTTGTAAAGTGTTGACTTCAGCATCATTCTGAAATGATGAGGGGGAAGTTTAACAGATGCTAACCCCGGGGTCAGTGGAGGATGGGCCAGTGCTGTTGCATGTGCCTTAACAGTCCTTATTCCTTTATTTCTGTGCTTTCCAAATATTCCATAGGGGAAAAGTAGAGTGTGTTTA
The DNA here is from genome assembly GCA_026225945.1 of Cricetomys ansorgei. NCBI lineage: Eukaryota > Metazoa > Chordata > Mammalia > Rodentia > Nesomyidae > Cricetomys > Cricetomys ansorgei. The sequence goes on from JAMJFZ010003200.1 coordinate 1,183,350, forward strand.
ACTGTGTCTATAGTCCCAACTTCAGAGCTTCCCAGCAAACCCACGCTGAGGACCGCTTGGACGTGAACATTTGCTGAGCACATCAGGTCTGCTTCTGCCTTAGTGCATTGGCAGCTCTGTTTTCACTCTCTGATAATGAACAGTCCCTGTGAATGGCTTCTACCTCCACTGCATGAATCAACAGCTCTAACAGAAAGACACCAGGGTCCTATCAACAGAGCTGATGGACTTTTAAAAGAGTCTTGTTCTCAAGGTCTGAGAATTGAAAGGGAGATTCTCATGTAAGTGCCCTTTTCCTATCCATATTGATTTTTTGGAGGCCGGGCTGTATGTTTACATCAGAAGGATAGCCAGCTTTCAACCACCTTCTGAAATCAGTTGGATGAATTGCTTCATGGTCCTGGACCATGGACACCATGCCTCAAGAGTTCCAGAATCACATGAACCCTCTTCTGGAGAGAAGACATCCCAGTAGTCTTCTTCAGCAAGTAATGGGCAAATTTCAAGTTTCTTTATCCCTGGGATCTGACTCATCTGCGGTACTGCAAGGCAGGATTTCTGGTCAAAGGCACCCCTCTTCCACCACTACTAGTTTTCATTGCAGCCCACATTGGTGATTTGTCCAGCATCAGACCCGTCTGCATATGCAGGATGACTTTCATTTATAACCCTTAAATTGATGTGGACAAACTGCTCAAGTCCCTCTTTCTGGACAGAGACCTAATGCACCCGGCTTCTGCCTGCAGGACATTTTCACTTGCAAGTTATAAATTGCTTTCATAATGGAAAGGCTGACAGAATCTCAGCCGTGGAGACTCAGGCAATCACCAGCCTTTCAGTGCCAAAAATATTTATTATCATTTCTTCAAATAGCTACTATTTAATACCCATCACTTAAATTATTTTTTTACAGATATCAAGGCTATGTTGGTTGCAAGCTCTTTAGATGGGCTATCATAGCTTATTCTTCAGCGACTGCAGTGACAGAGTTAGGCAGTGGGAAGTTCTACACTGAGGTCCCTCCTTGCAAGGGAAACAGCATTTGTTACTGCATTTCCACCCAAGTTGTGATGAATCATAAGCAATTATGTGCTCTGCTCTCAGACAAACATGCTCAGTGGAACATAGTGGTACCATTGAGCATGACCCTCTCCTGAGCACAAGTCTAAAGAACCAAACCCTACAGACATCTCTATACACTTCTTTGCATGTGTGATATGTGTGCATCATTACAGCCTGACTATTGAAACCTCATTGGAATTGAATTCTTCCACAGAGAAGCATGACCAGGACTGCCCAGACATTTCTAGAAAACTCCTCTTTTAAAAAAAATAAATACTAATTTGGGAATTAAAATCATGGCTAGGTGGTATAGTGCTTGCCTAGAATTCACCAGTTAGAGACTGGGAATATAGTTAAGCAATAGAACTGGATGGTTTGCCTAAAATCTACTAGTAAAGGGCTAAGGTGTGTCTCAGTCATAGAGCACTTGCCTAGAATCCGGCAGAGAGGGGCTGGGGTGTGATACAGAGGTAGAACCCCTGCCTAAACATGCCCCCCTCAATGAGGACCTGGGGGTGTGGCTTAAGAGTGAAGTATTTAAATAACATTCCCAAGACCCTTGGTATCATCCTCAGCACCACCAAAAATATGAATTAAATCCTTTCTAAGTTATCTACCTAAACTAAGCGCACTGAGTCTCTTTGTGTCTGGACGTATCCCTTTGCCTCTGTTCTCTGTCTGTGACCACACCTATCTGTTCCTTTGACATGCCTGTGACCAAGCTACCTGAAAGAAGGAAAGGTAAAGAAGAACAGATGTATAGGAAGCAGAGTAGAGCAGCAACAGGAAAGGGCACAGTTAAGCCTGAACGCCCTGTGCCCACAACACCTCTAGAATTCCCGTCAGCTCCCAATAGTGTCTCCAAATGATGAACTTGTCAGCACGTTAACCCATTCATGAAGACAGCTCTGAGGACCCAGTCACCTCTGTGGGACATTGCGTATTCAAACCATAACACCATATGCCCCCCAAACAAACAAACAAAAGCAAACAACGTGAGTTCCAGGATGGCCCGGAGCTCATTAGACTACCCAAAAGCTGGCTTAGAACTCTTAATCCTTCCACCTCCACTTCCAGAGTGCTAGGGTTTCAAGCATCCTCCAACATGGCTGACTAGGGAAGACACATCTTTCTAAAGCTCAAGAGTTTCACTCAGGAAACCTGTGTTGTAAAAACTGCTGCTGTCTTCCTATGCAGCCTTGGGCAGCACGCCTCTTGAGTTCCAGCCCCACTCTCGGTGTACCTGCACTGCACATAGCCACGCCCCTTCGTATGGAGGAACAGAGCCTCTCAGTCCCTTTCCTCTGTGGAAGCTAGGGTTCCATTCAGTATCAGACCAAGCCCAGACTGGCAAGCAGACACAGAGAGCCCGCAGTCCTGAGTGCCCTACCAGGTGCCACAGCAGAACTCAGTCCAGCTGCTCAACCCATCCTTATCTCAACAAAAGAAGCTATTTTCAAACTTCAGTAGTTATTTAGAGTTGATGTCTATGTGCTCTGCTGGGAAAATTCATTTGAATAGTATTTGATTTGTGAGGAGAGCCGTTTACCAGGCGAGAGGATTTAGTTGAGACTAGTTCAACCCCAAACAGCAAGCAAGCGAGTGGGGATCCCAGCGCTGGCTGTTTGCCCTTGTCTACCTTTGACCAGATATCCCTCCGGGAGATGCAGATGTGCCTGGGAGATACAGATGTGCTTGTACAGACCTGCTACTCATCCCAGTGCTCGGTCAGAGTCAGTACCAAGAGAGAAAGGTGCTGTGGTATGTGTCAGTGCTTTCTTTCAGGGCTTGGGTTAGAACCTGTGGTGCTTTGAATGAGACCTGTCCCCCAGGTTATGGAATATTAAGGAGGTGGAGCCTTGTTGAAGGGATTATGTCACTAGGGGGTGGGGTTTATGACCTGGCCCCACTTTCTGTTATCTCTCTGCTTCCTGTGTGCACACGAAATGCCATTAGCCAGCTTCCTATTCCTGCCGCCGTGTCTTCCCTGCCTGGGATGGACTCCATTTCTCCGAAACAGAAACCAAACTAAACTTTCTTCCTTAAGTTGCTTCGGCCAGGGTATTTTATCACAGAAATAGAAAAGTAACTAATACAGAATCTTAGGCTCAGGAATATGAAGCATGCTCTCCATAGCCCCTACTGGGAGGTTCTAAGTAACTGTTGTACCATGGAACCGCACCCCTAGTATCATAGATTTCGGGGAAATAGGTGAAGCATCATTTGCTTCCTGGCAAAATTATTAGCTGAACCTCGGCTTGTATCTTTCGGAGTCCTTTTGGACTGCAGGCAAACTCCCCGAGTCATGCTCATAGGATGCAAGGCAGCAAAAGACAGATGGATCTTGGCCATCTCTCTTCAACTACTACAGAACAAAGGTTTGGCCCCCTGATTCCTTGGGCAGCGGGACCCCAGGCTTTCTGCTGCTCACCAGAGCTCAGCAGTGGCATGGGCTGTTAACTTCAAAGTCTCTACTTGCTGAGTCTGAAGGTCTAGCCACTCCAGTTGGTTCTTTACATCCTTGTTGTTACCAGATTTTCAAGAAAATGTTCACAGCATTCTCATGCCCCCCCCTCCCAAGGCTGGCTCTCAGCTTAATTATAATGTCTGCATATATATCTCTCGCTTCCAAGAGCCTAGGTTCCATCAAGTCTCTACCTATGACTCAGGGCTCCAGACAGATTGCAGTTCACTGGGCAATGGATACAGATTCTAAAATATAGGCATTACCAGAAGACACAGCAGGGAGAGAGCCACTGTCAGTGTGCGCACAGCTGACGAGACGCCGTGCAAAACCAGTAAGGCACTTTCCTTCCGCATGTCTCTTCCCACGACTGCAGGGTGCTTGCGGATCCTCTCTCCTCCCTGGTTCAGACCATGAATAAAACGGTCACTGAACAAGAAGCAACTTAAGGGGAGCTGGGGATCTGTGAGCTAGGAACCTGCGTCTAGTATAATGAGAGAGGCTAGAGTCCTGTAAGAGGAGACTCTCTTCCTCCCAGGATGAAGCTCATGAGTGGCCAAAGGGAAAATCCAATCAGTTTCATTCACAGCCAAGATCCATTATAGCAACACAACTTATTTTCAGAAGCATGTAATCTCTGTCCACGATGCAGTCACTAGCTTCTGGCTCCCTTCCCTTGACTCATACTGGCTGTTGAGTCAATGTGAACACAGAACTCCCTGGCGTTTACACTGTGCTCTACTGACCTTTCCTTAAAGGTTCTTTGTGCAAATAGATCCCCACCTCTTCTAAAGCAGTGGTCCTCCCTGAAATCCCTGCTGCAGAGTTCCTGCCAGCTCCTTAAAGAGGCGGGGCATTAAAATAGGAATCTGATGACCACGTCTAGTGAGATTGCCTCAGGATAGCGGGGCCTCAGTTTCCCTTCCCTGTCAAGTGGGAGTCGCTCGTATGAATTCCAGTCGTAGGGACTTATATTTAAATGAAATTTGCTGGACAGGAATAGACCAGAATTCTCCCTCACGCTATGTGTATGTACTCCTGCATATTAAAATTTTGGATTTGAGAAAGGCAGATTGAACACCCTGACTTTTGTTCCTTCTTTTCAAAACTGTTATATTTAAATGCTTCGGGAGTCAGTGGGATGTGCGGATGCGTCTAGCTACCGATCTAAGCCAGGGCAGAGGCTGTTTGTAGTTACTCGATCACTTATTTAAGATTTGTTTATTGATTTATTTACTCGTTTATTTATTTATGGGGCAAGATCTTGCTATGTAGCCTAGGGCGGCCTCTGATTTATAGGCGTCCTGCTTCAGTCTCCAGAATGCTGGAATGCTGCGTCACAGATGTGCACCATGCTTGGCTTTTTTCTCCCTTCCTTCCTTCCTTCCTTCCTTCTTCCCTCCTTCCTTGCTTCCTTCCTTCCTTCCTTCCTTCCTTCCTTCCTTCCTTCTTCCCTTCCTTCCTTCCTTCCTTCCTTCTTCCCTCCTTCCTTCCTTCCTTCCTTCCTTCCTTCCTTCTTCCCTCCTTCCTTCCTTCCCTTTTTCTTTCTTTCTTTCTTTCTTTCTTTCTTTCTTTCTTTCTTTCTTTCTTTTTCTTTCTTCCTTCCTTCCTTCCTTGCTTCCTTCCTTCCTTCCTTCCTTCCTTCCTTCCTTCCTTCCTTCCCTTTTTCTTTCTTTCTTTCTTTCTCTCTTTCTTTCTTTCTTCCTTCCTTCCTTCCTTCCTTCTTCCTTCTTCCTTCCCTTTCTCTCTCTCTCTCTCTCTCTCTCTCTCTCTCTCTCTCTAATTTCATGAGTCTGGCTTCAGCCAGGAGCATTGTATGACTGCATGTACCTAATAATTTTTTGGTTGTGGTGCATATTACCTGCTTATCGTTAGAATTACTTTGGTGGTTTTGGACCCACAGAAAGCAATGTTGTCCCGTGATAAGTCAAACTTCCACGGTTGGAATTTTTAAAGATGAGCTATGTTAGATTTATGAATATTTTCCCTACATACATGCCTGCATCACATGCATCTGGTACTGAGGAGGTCGGAAGAAGGTGTCAGATCCCCTGGGACTGGAGTGGCAGGTGGCTGTGAACATTCAGTGCTGGGAGCCACTGAGCCATCTCCCTAGTCTCAAAATGTTAGATTTTAATCTGGGAAGTCTGGATCTTTTAAAACACACACAGGCCCATTGATGTAGATGTCAAAATCCATTAATTAGATCTCGAATTAAAAATGCGTCAAAGGCAGCCTTTCCCCTGCCCTGTATAGAGAAGGGTTTCTGTTGCCCTGGTTAAATGTCTTCTGTGACCTAAGTGTGATGCCACAGACCTGTGCTCACTCTGAGAGGCAGAGGACTGAGCATTTCGAGTCCAGCCTGGGCTACTTTGTGAAACCTATGTCAAGAGAGAGAAAAAAAAAAAAGCTTCTATGGAGTTGAATTGTAGGAACTGATTCTCTATTGTCCAGGGGGCATCCTGGCATTTTGAAGACAGTAAAGGTTTTCGGTGCTGATGGGCCTGCTTTGTTAATTCATGCTTTCTTCTCATCCCTGAGCCCACAGGACCCTCCAGAGCAGAGATGTTCTGGGCCAGTGTTCCAGTCTCTACCCATCGATGCCCCGGCCTCTCAACTAGCCAGCATCCTATTCTTCCGTCTCTTCAAGGGCACATTCCAAGTGTGCCCTACTCAATGCATTCTCAAGGTCTTTGTCTTAACTCTTCCAGGTCTCAGTGGTCCACATGAACAAAGGCAGTAGAGACAGGCTCAGGAATCACCTTTCTTAGCTCTCTGCTTTGTGTCTTTGCCTCAGTACTGTTTATATGACTTCTTCTGGGGAGACACAAACAAGTATCTAATCACCTCAGATACGTCACTGACGGCAGACCAAAGAGATGATCCCTTCTACGTCCAGCTTGATGAACCCATGAGTTTATCGGGGTCACGCATAGAGGCATGGGTGAGGCGCTGCTAACAGAAGCCTGGTAATACAAAGGCAGCCGCAGCAAGCTGATGGGGGAGCTTTCTGGACAGCTGCATCCCTAAAGCTCCTTGAACAACTTACAGACAGCTCGCTCCACAGGAGAGCCGGCATTTGTTTACTGCTTAGGGACCCACCTTGTGGATCTGTAACTTTCTGAGCTACTACGCTTCAGGAACCTTGCAAGTTACATGAAAGTCTCTCCTCCCTCCCGAGGGAATGCTTCAATCCAGTCAGAAGAAAATGCAACACAGCAACAGGGAAGCCCCAGGTTCAAGGAGGGGCCCTGCCTGAGTATGAAGACATCAGGAGCACAAGATGATGTGCATTAGCACCCAACCCTGAGAGGCCATCATGGTGGCAGTGCTAACCTATGGGGCTCCCAGAATGCCTAGAAATAAGGTGCTAAGAGTCAGATGAGACTGCATCCCCACTGGTTGGGATCCTGTTATAATTGAAGTCCTGCTGGGGACACAGTTAGGAAGACATTGTCAAGAAGCAGTCAGATGAAGACTAATAGGTTGGATTTCAGCCATGCACCCGAAACCACTCTACCCTATACAGATAGAGCTACAGGTATTAGACCCAAAGAGCCAGTCTTTCTTACGCAGGTGGAAGGAACTTCACCCCTCTTTCACTGTCTATCCCTTAGATTATGAAGGCATGCAGAAGAGGAACGATGCCTCCCAAGAGGCTGAGTAGCAAGCACAGCTGTCTCAGTTGGAACCCAGCACAGCATCATCACCATATCCTATGAGGGGCCTACGTGGTCAAAGACCAGGAAATGATCCTGAACTGACAATACAGTTTTCTGAAGACCACCATGCCAGCTAGCAGGAGGGCTGGGGTTGAGCTGTTGAGCTCCTCCAGAGCATATGGAGGAGGCCATGAAATGGGTTTGGCTATCCCTGGCAAAGAGATTCGACAGGTTTGTTAAGAGGGGAAGGTGAGGGCTTCAAAGCCAGGAAGAGCTACATATATAGTGAGAATCCGTCTAAGGAAGGAAGGGAGGGAGGGAGGGATGGAGGGAGGGAAAGAACGGAAGCTGAATAAATGAGTTAGCTCACTGAATGGAAGAAGGAATGGAAGAAGGAGTGTAATGGGTTTGATGAAAGACCAGTACATAATCATCACACACACACACACACACACACACACACACACACCTCTTACCATGGGGAGCATGTGAGTGTCACGGTGGCGAGGTGAACAGACCCTGGGAGCAGCCTACACTCAAAGGAATACAGTCTTACTCAGGTCCTTTTTCATTGCATTCCCTGCCTTGCAGAAGAATCTAGTACCCGCTTAATGTTATGCAAAGGTGACTGTCACTGAGAGATTCTCAAACCTACCAACACAGCTCCCTCCTGGGAAAGACAAAACAAAAAGGCAAACCTTAGAAATAGAGCCATCCACTGATGGAATTCTCTCTTGCTGCCATGACCAAACATTTAGTCACGAGGGAAAAGGCGGATCCGACACACTCCAGCAAGGTCACGAGGTGCCTGGACAACAAATATTGAGGCAGACTTATGGCATCTGCTCCCCTCATCCCCCAGAGCCCTTACAGGATATGAGAGCGGCTGGCTGGATAGCTTTTGCACCAATCTGTAACCACAAGGCACAAGCCTTTGCTTTTGTGATGCCGGATTCCAGCCTGGCCCTGAAGTCTGCTGCTTGCACAGACAACATTCATTCATTCAGACACAAATGAGATCAATTCTTATCCGACCCACAGGTCAATAGGATTTGGGGGAAACCACAGAGTCCTAGAGATTACATTATTTTAAAGACTGCAGAGTTAAATGGGACAAAGTAAAAAATAGAGGGATTATTTGGCTGTCATGCAGATGTCTGCCCCTGGGAGGGAAGGCCCCCTCCCCACTGACAAGCCACTGTGCCAGCCTGCTCCCAGTTCTTTATCCAGCTGTCCACTTTCCAGGCAGCTTGTGAAGCACAGGGCCTTCAGCCTAATGATGTCCTCAGCTGATCCAGGCCCTGGTGCGTATCTGCTGCTCCATGAAAAGACTAGAAGAGGAGAGAGGCTATATGTCCTCAGGGGAGTGATGCTTTCCTAATTGGCATGTGAGCCTGGAGAATACAGAGCAGCCCCTCCCCCCTCAGCCCCACTTCAATGCTCTGAGCCTAGAGCCGATCCTTGCAGGATGACCGCATGGCCCCCTTCTCCTTTGGCCTAAAGACATTTCTGCTGCTGAGACCCTTCGGAGCTCTGCCCTCTCTTCTGGCTGTCCCCCAAAACCGGTCCTCCAGTCCTCCAGGCTTGTCTGTGCCCCCATGGATTTCTGAACACCCTGAAAGCATGGGTAGGGATCATAGCATCTCCTTCACGACTATTGAATGGGGTGACCTCTCCTTGGTAAAAAAAAAAAAAAAGTAGGTGCACAGGAAAGGTGCTGGTCCCGCAAATACAATTTCACGTGGAGGAGCAAACACTTCTATTAGAAGTCATTGTTGAAGGAGCACCTACTTTGAAGTGAAGCTGCTGACATTTCAGAGCAATTAATAACTGCGTTTCCCCAGAGACAAGCTGTGGCTGGTCGGGGTAGGAATGGCAGTGTTTCCCCCTTTGTTCTCCCTCTGCGTGGGCACTGGACCGGAACCCCTGGGCAGCTTCTCTTACCCAGCATGTCCCGCTGATCTATTAAGCTGAACATTAATCATTAGCAGAGCTCATCTCTCTTCCTCGAATTTAATTTCGTTATTTACACTTTCCCCATGACATCCCTCCTCGATGCGTTTGTTTGGATGGATGGCTACTGCACATCGGCCCTGTGCCTAGTCGCCACTTCTCTGCTGGAACTTTGTTCCAAATAGCACGGAACTTCCAAGATAACCGGATGCGTCTTTATTTAGTTTATGCGTACGACTGTTTTGCCTGCACACACGTGTTGGGGAAGTTTATTTTTAGTTATGCTTTTAATTGTTTTATACACCGTTGGGTTAGGGGCTATCTTAGGTCTAGGGCATTTTGTATTGTCTGCAGGTGTTGGATTTCTATGGGGGTTATTTAATTGCTTACAATCTGCACATGGTATCAGTAGGACGCCTAATAAGTGCTGAATCAAAAACAGACCTGAGCAGAGATGCTCCGATTCCACTGTTGATCAAGTATGGCGTTGGCCGGGACGGTAGTTCAGTCCTCCTGTGAAAGAAGCACAGAGCCTTCAGCCTAATGTCCTCAGCTGATCCAGGCCCTGGTGCATATCCGCTGCTCCATGAAAAGGCTAGAAGAGGAGAGAGGCTATATGTCCTCAGGGGAGTGACTCTTTCCTAATTGGCGTGTGCACCTGGAGAATACAGAGCAGCCCCTTCCCCCCTCAGCCCCACTTCAATGCTCTGAGCCTAGAGCAGATCCTCTGCTGAGGTCTGGCAGAGTTTCCACTTCTGAAAAATGCCTCTTGGTGAGCCACAATAGCGAACTACTACAAATGACGCCCAACATGGAGTGCTGTTTGGGGTAGTTCACTGCTGCGGCTGCTCACTACAGACGACAGGGAAGGCAGTTTTCAGAAACGCAAGCCCTGCCAGACCTCAGCAGAGGGAACCACCACCCTGGCCAGCACCAGACTGCATAGTGGAACCCGGAGCATCCGAACTAAGGTGTTTTTAATTGGTTCAGAACTCCTTAGGTGCAGATCATTAGCAATCAAACATCCGCCACAGAAACCCAACACCTGCAGACAGTACAAAATGCCAAGGCCTGTGCATCCTTTTTTTTCAACAGTGCACAGAAACAATTATGTTAAACACAACTAAAAATAAACTTCCACAACATGCATGTGTATGTACCATGTGTGTACAGTGCCAGAAGTGATCATCAGATCCCTTGAAACTGGAGTTGCAGAAGTTGAGAGCTGCCATGTGGGTGCTAAGAACTGAACTTGGGTCATCTGAAAGAGAAATGAGTGCTCTGAACCATGGACCACCTCCCAGCCTCTCTCCCTCTTTCCCTTCCTTTATCTTTGGTTTTGTTGCCCCCCCCCCCCACCCCAGCACATCTTACTACAGTTAGAATACACATCTTCTCTCATGGACTTTAAGGAACTTGAACTCAGGGCCATCCCGTAGCATCGTGCAGAAGACTCTGACTCTAGGCCCCACCAATCACGGAAACATGCAGAAAAGACATGAGCAATCCCTGGACAGTAGGACTGGAGGGCCTAACAGCGCAGTCTCAGTCAGATTTAGCCTTCTGCAGCCTCGTGGGACTGTGCACTTGACCTAGGGGAGAAGCAGGAGGCCCCTGCCAGGCCTGGCTGACTCTTTCTCGCTCTCCAGTCTCGTTCTCTCTCTTTGGAGAGACTGCAGCTTCTTCCACACAGAGACAACACATATCCGTCACCACTGCTGGGCAACGTTGCCATATGAGGAGTGCACTGGGTGAATCTAAGTGAGCGCTCAAGAGCTAATAGCCAGTGACAAATCTCAGCTCCCAACGCCTTGCTGGAGGGATTCTGGACCCAGCATCCCCTCAGATTAGAAGATAGACTTTGGCAAGAGAAAGCCTGAGAGAAGACCACCTCTCACCCACTTACCTGTCCATCTTTGATCTAAAACTTCTGAATCCAGTTTGACTCTCTGATAGGCGGCGAATAGTCAAAGATATCCCAGGATGAGGAATGGGGTGCTTTTTGCTTAGTATGTATGAGGTTCTATGTTTAAATTCCAAACTCCCGCTCTCTCCTTCTCTCCCTTCCGGAAATATTTAAGTGCCCATTGTTTATCCCAGCTCTAGTATCTCAACGAGGTGAGCCACCAGAAACACCACATATACAGCTTTACGGAGCCACACTCCTACGTGTTTGCAGAAGGGCCCAGAGAACTTAATATTAGAAAAACGATCAAATACAGATTAAGGGAAAAGAGGAAGGGTGTTTCCATGTGCACATACATGTAGCTGTACCCATGTGTACGTTGCATTGGGGGACGCTAGAACCAACCACCTCTCCAACCTGGAGGAAACTGGATCTCTTAGCATCCCTGCAGCACCTCCTGAAAATGGATAAAAATATGCCCTACATAGCCACCAGGCGGCAGAATAGGATAACACACTGCTTACAGCAAGTAAACCTTTTTAAATTAAGCAGACCCAGAACAGTCAAATGCCGATCCAGAATCCTCTCTCCTCCGTAATGTCTGGAAATTAGTTTCATGGCGCCCCATTCGTATCCCAACACATCTGGATAAAACGTCTGTATTCTCAAGTCTCTATACATAAAGGTACAATATTTTCATTTACCCTCTTCCACCCTCTTGGTTTGGGGTTTATTTTGTTTGAGTTTTATTTTCATGGCTAAGGGCAGAAGCCAGGGCCTTCTGAATATGGAACACATTCTCTACCACCAAGCTCACACTTCCAGTCTTCCCGCTTGTAAGTAATCTCGGCTTATTTAGAATCCAGTCATGCCGCAAACACCGTGAGTGGAGTTTGTACCGCACCGCTTAGGGGACAGTGACGGTGACGAGATCAGTGCAGATGTGATTTTTATTTGGGATAAATTTAATCCGCATTTGACTGGATGTGCAGCAAACAGCAGCCTCCATGTACAGAAGAGAGCTGGGCATCGCACACTGCACACCCTCTCTGGTGTGCAATCCTGCTTACTGCTGCGAGGAATACAATCATGTCCTAGAGAACCTGGGAGAAGAAGGTCTCTTGCTGTGGATCTCAAGGCTTTGTCTGCTGAGACTGAGAACTGGCCCAGGAAGAGCTGCTGGCATGGGAGAGTCGCCGCAGTCGCCCTGCTGTGCTAGAGCATGTCTGAGCATGTGGAGGTCCAGTCTTCGCCACTCTAGCCCTGGCCATAGTCTCCTGCGCACTCTGTCTTCCCTTCTGTCATCCTTAAATGATAACGTACATGGAGCCTAGGAGCCCCCGCTCAGGGGCCTAATTCCTGGAACTTACTGTGAGGTGTGTTGGCCAGTGACCCCTAGAAAGGCAAAAGCAGCAGTGAAGAAAGCCTCCATCCAGTTTGTGGTCAGCAGCCTCTCTAGTAGGTGGGTCTCATTCATGGTTTCCAGCTCCCCGTGGAGCTGCCAGGAGTCTTGTTGCGCAGACCCACCCCAGTGCAGCGCGGTCCTCACAGCGCCCGGAGGCCGCAGCCAGCGTGTTCTAGGCAGAGGGAGTCATAATCTGAAGGGGCGGATTCAAAGGAGCCTCCAGGAGGGTCCCCTCACTCAGAGCGTCCTCCTGTAATCCGGCATCAGTGACTTTGCCGTCAGAGGGATGACGTTTGTGGAGATAACCTGCTTGATGTCGCTGACTCGTGCGGGGGGCACGTAAGCGAGTGTTAGCGTTTCTCCCCAGTTGTGAAGCATAGCCAACAGACAACTGCTCTGCTACACACACACACACACTCTACATACATTCACAGACATCCGCTCACACACACCTCACACACCCCACCCACCCCGCACACACACACACCACATACATACACATATATGCCCCCATACCACATATATACACATATATACACTACACCACACCACATATACACACGCCATACATATACACACTCCATATATATTCCACACACACATACCACATACCTACACACATACTATACATATACAAACACCCATACCACACACACCACACACACATACACACACACACAGATACACATATTCACACATACCACATATATATACACACAAATACATATACCACATACACACACACCATGCACATACACATACATATACACGCACCACACACATACACACACATACTCACACATGTCACACACACATGTACATAAACACACATACTACATGCACACACACCACTCCACATACATACACACAAACACATACCATATACACACATATATATACACACACATACACATGCATACACAACACATACACATACAACACATACACACACATATGCATTCATGCATGCCACACAGACCATTCATACATATATATGTACACACATTTACATGTACAGGCACACACTATACACATTCCCATAATACACACATGTACACCAAGCACACATATACACACATCAAAACCACGCATATACACACAATACACACACACATATACATACAATACACAGATATACACACAACACAATGCACACATATACACACAATACACACACACATGCACATCAGGAGGTTGTGGTAAGGATGCATCATTTAAGGTGTAGACTTTCTATTTCCCAGATATCGTGAGGGTTGGGGCAGTAAAGGACTTAAATGCCCACCAAGGCAAACAGCCCAGAGGAGGGACACTTGCCACACAGGCACACCCAATGAACATATGATGAGCAGAAGAAAAGAGGTGAAGGTTGTGGCACTGAGGAAAGGGGCTGTAGCCATTGTTTGTAGATTTCATCCTCACAAATTAGGTATCTGCCATGGATCAAGGCTATTGGTTGAGCACTCCCTCTGCAAGTGATGGAGCTTAAGTTCATACCAATGGACGAACACAGTCACATCAAGCTAAGAAAAAAAGGCCCCAGTTAATGATACAGCCTCAAACTCACATGGGTGGTAGCAGATCTGAGTGTCCTGTAGGGACCTGGAACCTACTTAATGTCCCTCTCTACTTCCCTTGAAGCTAGTTGTGTAGGAGCCACAATTTTTTGTGACTCATCTAATCAGCTACACATGAGCCAATATTTCAAGCCAAAGTCTGTAACCTCTTAGGTTTTTTGTATTGCCTGCTCATGGATGAGCCAATCCCTATTTCCGATGAAGTAGAGGCTGACTAGTTCTGGTGACTTCTGCCATTAGCAATGGTACAGAATCAATTCTACCCAAATTATGTGAGCCGAGCTGAGGTCAGGCAAGACATCTCAAACAAAAACCAGAATGTCATGAGCAGGAGAGAGGTGAATGGGTTAAAGTCACTCACCTGCAGATATGCCAACACAGGTGTTGAGGTATTATCCAATCATGCATGGGTGGACACTCAACAGGAAGAACAGCTAGTATTAAGAGAGGAGATGGGAAGTGAGTTTGGGGATTAAGGATGCTTGAGCTCAAATCTGAAGGATAAGCATGACCCTGTCCATCACCCAGAGTGATCATTACAAAATGGGAATAGGGTGTTATCACTTAAATAGGGTTCCCAGGTATGTGTATCTGAATGTGTGTCCCTCAGCTTGTGGTGTGTCCCTCAGCTTGTGGTGCTATTTATGGGGGCTGTAGGAACTTGAGGAGATGGAGCCACCCTGAAGGGAATGGGTTTCTGGTGGCCTTTGGGATTCCATTCTCCGCTTCTTACCATTGTGCCATTCTACCTCACCAAAGGCCCAAGATCGGCAGAGCCAAGCGGGCAATGAAGCATCTGAAACCATGAGCCAAGACACATCCTTTCTCCCTTGTTTCCGTCAGGCATTTTGTTATAGCAACAAGTAAAGTAATAGTGCTGGGTAGTAATTCAGACATCCATGATCAAACCCAAGGGCTCTGAGCTCACCGAGGAGTTGTCTCTGGAAGCGGGGCTGTCTCTATACATACCCACACATCTGACCCAAGCGTGTTTGTCTCAAAGTATCTTCCAAGGCCCTTTGTCTGGGGATTGACTTCCACCCCCACCCCCACCACTTTGTGGCATGGGTGATGCAAAGAGCAAACAACATCTCTGGAATAAAAATGCTTTCCCTTTCTTTTGGGCACGGAGACTATCAGCAAGCCTCTTCTTTTCCAACCTGTTTCTACTTGGTCCCCAGCTCCCACAGCTCTAGCCTCTACTGCATCTGTTTAGCTTTGCTTGATCTTTAATTACACCTCCCAGGGCAGCATCTGCAGAAGGTCTCATCTGCAAGTGGATTAAGATCGATAAGCAAGTTAAATGATGACACAGATGACTGAGTTCCAGGATACGCCATCTCACTCCCCGAAGGAAAACAACTAGAGGTCCATTTGCAACTTTTTTTTTTTCCTGAAGCACATTATCACAGACACCATTAATTAATCGCCTACAATTTGCCAAGCCATGTGAT
Organism: Cricetomys ansorgei; assembly: GCA_026225945.1. NCBI lineage: Eukaryota > Metazoa > Chordata > Mammalia > Rodentia > Nesomyidae > Cricetomys > Cricetomys ansorgei. Next base: position 1,198,830 of record JAMJFZ010003200.1, read on the forward strand.
GAATGCTTTATATCGCGTATTCTTATGGCATGCTTAAAGGCTATATACATATATTATCGTTCCTATTGAAGGTGTAAGATTTGAAACAGGTACGTATTATAAACTACTGAGAACCAATCACGTGCCAGGTGCTAGGGCATGTGCAAAAAAGAAACTCATTTCCCCCTTCTCTGTCGAACAGTGTGGAAAGATAACAATATCCTGAGACAGCACATGCAAAGCCCCTGGGTGCAGTGTCCTGAGCTGGTACAGATGGGACTCGGAGAATGCTTTCAGGACAGCCTTGAACGTGAACTTAGACACCCCTCGACAATCAGCATCACAGAGTTCAAACACAGGTCATGGAACAAGGTCCATTCTTCCGCTGACTTAACGATCATATTAGGAAGAGAGCAAGCTAAAGGTTTAAACCTCTCCAGGAAACCCATGCCGAAGGCTCCCTTTCTGCAATCCCAGATGGCCATCCAGCCTCTTCCGTAAAAGATACTGCACAATCTGTTCCTGCCGCAGAGCTGTGGGTCAGCAACTTTTTCACAGTATATTTAGAAAAAGTAATAAAAGCGTTCTCCCTGTAGGCTTCGCCAACTGGATTGTGTTATTTCAAATTAAAAACAAAACAAAACAAAACCTGAATGATGAAAGGAGACCACATTACCCTCTTGTGAGCAAGAAGGCACGCAAATCATTTACTTATGGGGTCCCTTCTCTGGCACCTGCAGAAGCTCTCAGACCAGCAACGGAGGAGGCAGGGGTTGGAACTCCAACTCTTGGCAACTCCCCGGATCTCTGAGGTACGGAGCAGCTCTAGGTGCGCTCCCAGAAGCTCGAACAAGGTCTCCAGACTTGTAAGCACCTGCTTTCCAGCAATCCTGGGGCCGATCTCTCTACCACATTTGCAAAGAGAGAGCAATGACTGTACTTGAGTCCCGTGACCACAAAGTGGAATGAAGCATACGACGAGGGATGTGTCTGCTCTGTAGCAAGAGTGTGGTGATCATCATTGAGCTTCTTGCTGCTGCTGCTCACTCTGCTTGCTAATTGGCTTTCTTGGATCTACCATTGCTTAAACACACACGTGCGCACACACACACACACACACACACAAACTCGTGTCTCCATCTAGTGTGAACAAGAAAGTCCTCATAAGGGCAGCACTTGGCATGAAGGACCCTCTTGTCAGAGGCAAACATGACTGGATTTTTTTTTTTTTCTTGGTGGAAAGAGACTGTTGAAGAAGTTTCTTTGGGGATTATCAGGCTTATATATCACCTGTCTCCCTACTGCTTGGAAAACAAAGACTTGGTTTTGGGCTGACACAAGGGACAAGAAATTGAAACCTTTTCCGTTGAGTACTGTGGATGACGCAACTAAAATTTACCTTGGCACTGGGACAGTTTCCGGAGAGGTGTCAGAAAAGCTATTCTGGGTAGTCAAATGAGAGAAGAAGGAGGGAAGAGGGCATCTTCCCTGTCCTCTGCTGGGTGGCTCCATGATATCTACACTGTTCTATACTTTGTGGCTCCGCCCTCTGCACCGCCCTCAGCTGTGGGGTAGTAGTGTCTTCCGGTCCTGAGCTGTGGATGGCTGTGCCACGTGCATGATTCTGGGCTGTCGAGGACTACAGTTTCTGCCATTACTTAGCTTTGAGAGAACACTCTAACATTTTAGGGCACTGTTTTATGATTATTTAAATGTGTGTGTGTCTGTGTGTTTGTGTGTATATGTGTGTGTGGGTGTGGGGGTGTTTGTGTGGGTGTGGGGGGGTGAGGGGGGTGTTTGTGTGTGTGTTTGTGTGTGTGTGTATGTGTGCATGTGGGGGGTGCTTGTGGAGGGGTGTTTGTGTGTGTGTTTGTGTGTGTGTATATGGGGGGTGCTTGTGTGTGGGGGGGTGTTTGTGTGAGTGCTTGTGTGTGTGTGTACGTGTGTGGGGGGGTGTTTGTGTGGGTGTTTGTGTGTGTGTGTATGTGTGCATGTGGGGGGTGCTTGTGGAGGGGTGTTTGTGTGTGTGTTTGTGTGTGTGTATATGGGGGGTGCTTGTGTGTGGGGGGGTGTTTGTGTGAGTGCTTGTGTGTGTGTGTACGTGTGTGGGGGGGTGTTTGTGTGGGTGTTTGTGTGTGTGTGTATGTGTGCATGTGGGGGGTGCTTGTGGAGGGGTGTTTGTGTGTGTGTTTGTGTGTGTGTATATGGGGGGTGCTTGTGTGTGGGGGGGTGTTTGTGTGAGTGCTTGTGTGTGTGTGTACGTGTGTGGGGGGGTGTTTGTGTGGGTGTTTGTGTGTGTGTGTATGTGTGCATGTGGGGGGTGCTTGTGGAGGGGTGTTTGTGTGTGTGTTTGTGTGTGTGTATATGGGGGGTGCTTGTGTGTGGGGGGGTGTTTGTGTGAGTGCTTGTGTGTGTGTGTACGTGTGTGGGGGGGTGTTTGTGTGGGTGTTTGTGTGTGTGTGTATGTGTGCATGTGGGGGGTGCTTGTGGAGGGGTGTTTGTGTGTGTGTTTGTGTGTGTGTATATGGGGGGTGCTTGTGTGTGGGGGGGTGTTTGTGTGAGTGCTTGTGTGTGTGTGTACGTGTGTGGGGGGGTGTTTGTGTGAGTGCTTGTGTGTGTGCTTGTGTGTGTGTGTACGTGTGTGTGTGTGGGTGTGTGTGTGTATAGGTGGGTGAGTGTTTGTGTGTGTGTTTGTGGGGGGTGGGTGCTTGTGTTTGTGTGTGTGTGTGTGTGTGTGTGTTGGCATGTGAAAGTGCAGGCATCATGTGTCCCAGCAGTGTGCAGCTTAAAGGACAGTTCCAGGCTTGAGCATCCACTTTCCGTCTTGTTTAAGACAGGTTCTTTTCACTGCTGCAGAAGTCAAGCTAGTTGGTCCACAAGCTTCCGGGGACTCTCTTGCCTCGGCTTCCTGTTTCCCTTACGCAAGCTGGGATTATAGATATATTGTTGCCTCTGGCTTTTAAGTGGGTTCTGGGGAGCTAAATTCTGTTTTTCTCAGGCTTGCGCTGCAACTGTTTTTAACTCACTGAGGTTGTCTCTGTTTTCTGAGATTTGTGGAGATGCTATACCAGAAATATGGGAACTCTGCAGTTCTTCTCTCTCTCTCCCCATCTCTCCATGCTACATAATCCAGATTGGCCTTGAACTTTATGAACTCCTCTAGCTTCACCCCTGGGAGCTGCCTTTATAGCCATGCTCCCTGCACTTTCTGTTTCCTGCCCGGGGGGGGGGGGGCTGGAGCTAAAATGCTGTGATTCCACTAGGCTCCCTTCAACCCTCGCTGTTTAGTCTAAAGCCCTGCTATGTGCAAAGACTTGAAAGCACAGAGCGAGTGAGTGCAGATCGGCAGAAGCAGCAGAAGGGTTAGTCTGAAAGAGGACCTCCTCGTTATCATAGTCACAGGTGAGTGCCGGAGCCGGCTGGTGGAAAATGAACGAGTCCTGAAACGGGGAATGAGGATGAAAGGAGACACAAGACCTCTGAAAGTTTGAACAGGCTATAAAGCCATATGAAATTTTATTTTTCCATCACCCCCTAAATAATAGTCACCAGTACATTTCCTTATGGTAGATATTAAATCTTTGGGTGTATACAATCAAGACGTGTGAGCAAAGAACCAGGGTCATACATGCGAGCAAAGGACTAGGGTAACCAAACACTTTCTCCTATACAAACAAACACAGTAGCCTGAAGGTAAGGAGTTTTCTCTAGAAAAACCATCACACATCCTTGTAACTCAGTAATTTAATCTGCTGCAAGCTCATTGCTAAAATGTCTTCTGAAAGCAAACATGGCGGCAGTTTAGCTAACTGCTTTCCACAGGGGAGTGGCTTCACACTTCTCCTAACTGATGACTCCTGTGCAAGGATATTTGCTCCCCAGGTTTCCAGGAAGGTCAAGATAGAGATGGAGTACTTAGGCTTCCTTTTCATCTCCGCTTTCTCAGCTGTGTGGCTTGAGCACCCAATCAATAGGCAAGGTTTCCTACCCACACCAGATGGGAGATAAAGTTCTTGTGGTGTCAGTCACCGAGGAGGGTGAAAAGACCTGAAAAAGAGGGAAGAATGACATGGAAGAGAGCCAACTGGAGAAGGGAACAGGTCAGAAGCAGGCAAGGCCATTCTGGGAGAGTGCTAAGTGGGCTTGCACTATATAGGGCCTCAGGGAAACCAATCAGAGGAGAGCCAGTTAAGGAAACACTAATCACAGAGGCAGACCAACACTGGAGAAGAGACAAGCCAGTCTCAGGATAAAGCTTTGTGTGGAGCGGGGGTTACTCATAGCAGAGGATTATTTGAAGGGGCAGAGAGGGAAGCCAGCTCTGGGAGAAGTCACTCAGTGATCTCTTATGTCTGTGTTACTCTCTGTGTCAGTTACATCATTGACAAAAGAGACTTGTGAAAGAAGAAGTTTGTTCTGGCACACAGTATCTGATGTGGCTGGGAAGGTATGGCACCTGGGAGGGTCCATCCATAGCAGAGCGGGTATGACAGGGCAGCTGCTCATACCTTGTTGGGCCAGGAAATAGGAACTAAATCAGAATTGGAGGCAAGTATGATTTTCAGCACTAGGCCCTAGTAACCCACATCCATCGAATAGGCCCCAGTTCCTTCCCAAAGGTTCTTTGAAAGATATCTCATAACAGCATCAGCAGTACCAAGTCTTCAAAATATAGAGGGTTTCTGGACTCAAACAATCAAAAGAGATGTGTTTATGTCCATTGATTGAGGAGAAAAAAAAAAAAGATCCCCAGCTACCCAAATATGACCAACTGAAATAGGTAAGAATTGGGGAGAAGATTCAGAAATGCTAATGTAAGAAAAACGTAGAAACTTGGAAGTGGGGAAGGGGGGGCGGGATGCCGGAAGGAAAGAGATGCTGATGAGGGCCTTGAAAGAGATCCCAGACATTGAGGGAAGAGACACTGAACAGGGTCCCGTTACTGATTTGTTTCTCTGATTCCTCTTGAAATTGAGAAAATACAGGAGTCCTCAGACACCACTAGGGGCCATTTTCAAGAGATAATCTTGGCAAAGATGACAGGTTAAGAAGTTAAGTGCAGCTTTGAGATTATTCCTAACACTGAACAACTGCAAACAACCTAGATGCCTACTTTCCAGAGACTTCTTCAGTAGTGTGTGTGTGTGATATTCTGAAGCCTTCAAACATAGTGTAGAGTAGAAAGGAATATGAAATGCTATAAGAAACAATTCAGGTTAAATGCAAAGAAATGAGCGTAATACCTTCTGTGCCCCAGGTCGGACCATGTCCATTCATTACCATAGCTACTGACATCTCTCACCTGCTTCCCACACAGCCTTATCAGAGGCTCACAGACTCTCCTTTCCCACTCACTGTAAGCTTCTCTTCAAATAGCAGCTGCAGTGATCTTTTGGTAACACATAGGCCACATTATCTCACACCCCCCACCCCCGTCTTATTTAAAATCTTCAAATGGATCCTCTTTGCATTTAGAATGGAATAGAGACACCGGCTCATAGCCATTGAGGTTCTGAGGGTCTACGTCTGGCTTCTCTCCCCAGGTGCTGTCCACTGTGCCCTTGTCATGACAGTCTTCTTGCTGTGTGTGCAGTCTCTACTGCCTAGCTCTGGGAGGAACTCTGTGCTGGCTTGCCCCTCGCTGGGGTTGATTTTCCTCCCCATCAAAGTTAGACAACTACGGCTGTGGACTGAGAGACAGAAAAGGATGCTCTTACATATTTAATATTTTTTACTTTTATTTTAGTTATGTGTGTATGTGTGTATGTGTGTATGGGCTTGTGCACATGCATGCATGTCTCCTTGAAGGCCATAAGAAGGCATAGGCTGCCCTGGACCTGCAGTTACAGGAGGCTGTGAGCCATCCAACATAGGTGTTGAGAGCTTCGCTAAGGTCTTCTGCAAGAACAGGAAGCACTCCAAATGGCTGAACTATCTCTCCAACTCCACCTTTATAGTTTTCAGGAGCTTTTTTCTTTCTTTTCTCTCTCTGTTGTTTATAAAAGAAGATACTCCAGAGATCATATGTGGCCCAATAAAGACTGAAATAATTACTGTTTTGTGCTTTAAGAAGTTAGTACATCTTGGCCTGAACTTTTCAGTGGCCCCTACTTGTGCTCATGTTCACATCCCATAGAAACTGTTCCGAACTTCTTCAGCCTCCCATCTGGGTCCTTTCCCTGGCTTGAGATACCCACGCTCCAGCCACATAACTAATAAAACGTTATATATGCTTTTGGCATATCAGAGAATATTCTGGGTTTCTATGACTCTAAAATCATGGCTTGAAGCTTGGTGACAGGTGAGGCAGTGGGGCAAGCAAACATAAACCATGAAGGGCAGTGAAACAGGCAGGCACCAGAGCGTGTTCTGAGTACTCTTGTGCTAAGAGACGTCTCTCTAACAGCTGATACTTGAGCTAAGACCTAACCTAACGAGGTGTAGGCAGGAGTGTTCTGGGAAAAAATTCCAGTTAATGGCTGTAGGAAACAAGGCAGCTCGAAGCTTGGAGCTGGCGATAAGAGGCTAGGACAGCCCTCACTTGCACGTGCTGTGTTCATCTGGGTGGTCCCCAGCCTTACCACGCTCCATGCCCTTCAAGAGGGTTTACTGTAGTAGTCAGCAGTTGGTTAATGACACCTAGACCTTTGTTTTAAAGTTTGTTTGAGAAAACAGCAAATTAATGTTTTAAAAGATCCCCCAAATTCATGTAAAAGACATTGATTGCCGAAGACTATTTAAATTCTGCTCAAATGCTGTGTGTGTGTGTATGTGTGTGTGTGCACGCGTGCGTGCATGTACACAATCTAGTAAAGGCTATACAATAAAACCTCCATAATAGTTTCCTCTGTAAGGTTATGGAAATTCACATATCTGTATTTGTCTAACATTGTTCTGGTATTCATCGAAGAAAGTGAGTCCTATTAATGAGGGGACTTGTGCCCCTTCACCGCAGGGAAGAGGGGTCTTTATACTCTGGGCAACCGCCTGGGTGGAGGCCCGTTGAAAATGAGTGTCTGCTCCTCCCTGTGACTAGGCAGAGGCTGAGATCAGATGCAACCAAATTTACCAGCTGAGTTTCACCTTCTCCCTAGGAGTTCCAACAGCCTCCTTGTTGGGAAGGCCTGGGTATGAATCATGAGGGAATTTCCCGTTCATTCTATGTAGAGATCATGGCAAATCCCGAGGAGCGAAGGTAGGACCCAGGGTCCACAGACTAGGTTTCAGCTGGGCATTGCATTTTGTTCCTCTGAGCAGGTGTGCTGGGCACTGCCTTTGCCCACCCATCTTTCCCTATGTTTATTCCTGGTTGGACTCTAATGCCATGCCCTGTGTTCTTCCACTTGCAAATCTCTCCACCTGCTGGGATCATAAGGGTGTGAAGTGGCCAGGGAGTTGACATCTTTGGAAGCAGTCTGAAAATGACTCAACTCGCAGAGAGGAGTGGGAAAGCAATGAGAATGTGCCCTGCTGACTCCCGAGTTGCTCATGGGACTCAATTTTGGCCACCCCTGGTAGAAGCTGACTTGATAACACGCTCAGCCAGCTGCCTTCTCTTACTAAGGCCATCCAAATACCCACTTCCACTCAAACCCTATCTGAAGACCCAAGGAACGTATGCTAGGAACGTCCTATGTCCAACAGATCATGGAGCCTTAACTATGTTCTATTCAGTGCTGCTTTTTAAATCAGAAGGTTCGAAGACAGACATCCGGTGAGCACCTAGCACCTGTCAGTCATTTTATCAACTGTAGGGAATGGCAAAAACTTAAAGAAGACACAGGACTGCTGCTGTAAAGGGTACATATTCTGTGAACATGTGTGACTTTGGGACCATGTTGTTGAAACAACCACTCAACACAACAAATGTTGCAAAAGACATTTGTGGATTTTAAAAATATCAAAGTTCTTTCTCTCTATTATCAGACTGAATACAGTTAAGTTCTGGGACAGATATTGGGATCACTTATTACATTCTGTCTTGGTTACTATTCTACGGCTGGGAGAAGACACTATGACCGAGGCACCTTATATAAAAGAAAGCATTTAACTAGGGGCTTGCTTCCAGTTTCAGAGGGTTAGTCCATGATCAGCATGGCAGGAAACACATAGGCATGGCAGTGGAGCAGTAGCTGAGAGCTTTACATTCTGATCTCCAGGTAATGGTCAGAGAGAGAGAGAGAGAGAGAGAGAGAGACTGAGCCTGGCATGGACTTTTGAAACCTTAAAGCCCACCCAGTGACACACCTCCTTCAACAAGGCCACACCTCCTAACCCTTCTTCCCAAACAGTTTCACTAACTGGGAACCCAAGCATTAAAAAACATGCGCTTTACAGGGCATTCTCATTCAAACCACAACACATTCCTGCTTGGAGCAATTCAGGGGAACAGCAGCCAGCATGGGAGCGTCAGGGGTACAGCTCACTGGTTTAGTTTGACAAAGCCGTGAAGGATTGCCTCCTGAATGCCCTTCGCCACTGATGGGCCGCATCGTGCTCGCTGCTTTCAAGCTCTCCTTGTCTCTTGTGTGTTACGAAAGTTCTATGGGGCCTCTAACCCCTCGCTGGGTAGTGTTCCTGGCACACATAACAATGGTGATGATTTTTCCTCCAGCAACACAATTTGGGCAAGGCAATGCCACTCAGCTAAGCTAGTGATTCAACTGAAACTCCAGAGAATAACTAAGAAGCCTGCTTAGGTAGTAACAATAGGTGTTTTTCACATGTGCTTACAGGATTAGATTAGAATGTTTGCCCGCTGCCTTAAAATCAGTAACTTAGGAAGGAAGCATATTTTTGCTAGGAACTTGTTTGGTCAGGGTTAGGAAAGCTAGCACAAAGAAAGCTTAATTGCCTAAGACCACGAGTTTCACCTGTGAAAAACGGACCCGCGTTTCGAGAAATAACAAATGAGTTTCTGTGCCCATTTGTTAGGCTTGAACTTCCTCAACCACAAATTAAATTCATTCTTTCCTGGTTTCTATAATTAAGAGTGTGCTGATGTATTTGGGGGTGCACCTTGAGGATACAGAACTGTGCAGCAGATTCCCTTTTAACCCAAGAAAAGAAAAAGACCCTTGACTTAAAGTTTTCTAGTTATAGTAAACTTGTTTCACTGTGGTAACTAAGAATTATGTTAGGTTAGGATACTATGACGTGTACTCGTTCCCTAGCAACTGCAAGACGGCTACCTACCAGCTACAATAGAAGCTGGCTGTGAAATGACTTGGCTTGCTTAAACTCTGTTCATCTATAATAGAAAAACTATTGCTTCTAGGATATAGATGTATTTTGGGGAGAAAATATTTGGGGAACTAGGTGTTCAGGTGTGGGTTTTAAGATAACTTGTTTTTTTTTAAATATATGGAACCTGTAATCACTGAGATGTAAAGCTTGTAATCATTATGTGAAGTTTAAATTTATGGTTAAAGATAGGATTGTAATGCGCTCTTTCCCCCATGAGGGGCTTTGTAAAAAAAAAAAAAAAAGATATATGGAAAAACAGACACACAGTAGGAAGAGGAGAAAGAGGAGAAAGAGTAGAGAAGAAGAAAGAACAGCCCGAATAAAAAGAGAAGTCAGATCCCATCTATAAGAGGTGTGGCTTTGTTCACATTATTTTGCCGACTGTGTCTCTCCCCTCCTGGGTCACTGAACTCCTGCCTGAGCTGGACCTTTGACCCTGGCTTCCTCTGCGCTAGGCGTGTTTCTCACCAGGGGCTCGGGGCTGCCCCAAAGGGCTAGTCTCAGGTGGACAGGCTGCCTTAAGCCCTAGTGGGAAAACAGCGCAGGGGGAGTGTCCTGGCCACCCCAGGTGCACTGGAGTAACTGACTGGGATCACCGGGATGACAATCCACACCACAGGGGCTGCCACACTCCTCTCTGGAGTGGACAGTCTGCATGTGGCTGATCCAGTGCAGACAGTGCTGCAGCTCCAGGACTGTGGTGTCTTCATCAAGATTATTAACAGCATCCAGAAAACTGAAGAGGGACAGCAAATCCTACAGCAGACTGTGCCGGAAAGACTAGACTTTGTTTGCAGTTTTCTACAGAAAAATCAGAAACATTCCTCTTCTACACAATGTCTGGTGTCTGTGCAGAAAGTGATGGAGGGATCCGAGATGGAATTAGCCAAGATGGTAATGCTGTTTTTTTTATATCACATGAGCTCCAGAAATCCCCAGGACTGGGAACAGGTTGAGTATAGGATTCAGGCTAAGTTAAGCTGTCATCCTGAAGTTTATGCTGGATCATGAGAATTTGCTAACTCTTACTGAAAACCTAGAGAATTCCTTGGAGAAAGTTCCTTCCTTACATCTGTCCCCAGCACCCTCTCTGAAGACGTTTTTCCACTCATCCAGCAGGCCAACAGGAAAATCTGCTTCCTAGAACTGAAGAGGACTGCTTCATTTTCCAGGGAGAACAACTCTCAGGTTCTCCTCTCCTATGGGTGACATCTTGCAGACTCCATAGTTCCAGATGAGATAGCTGAAGAAACAGCTGGCAGATGAGAGGAACAATAGGATGAGCTGGAGCTGGAGCTATCTGAGAGCCTCAAGCTTCTCACTGAGAAGGATGAACAGATAGCCATGATGCAAAAGCACATTGACCGCCCGGCTTTCCTGAACGAGAAGCAGGCAGCCAGCTTACAGGAACCCTGGGGAGCTTGAGGAGCTCCATGGCAAGAATGAGAGCTTCACCATACATACAGCTTCATGAAACTTTGAAGCAGTGTCAGAACCTGAAGACAGAGAAGAACCAGATGGATTGAAACATTAGCCAGCTTTCTGGGGAGAATGGGGACCTTTCCTTTAAGGTTCAAGGGTTTGCAAGCCACTTGCAACAACTGCAGGGTGCATTCAAAGACCTGATAGATGAACACAACAAGACTTCTCAGGAGTGGGCAGAGAAGCAGGCTCATCTGGAAAATGAGCTCAGCGTAGCCTTCCAGTATACGAAATCCTCCAGGGGAAGCTTTCCCAGCTGGAAGAATGAGCAGCTCAGCTGTAAGAGAGCCCAATCCAGGGGAAGGGTGAGGTACTGGGTGAGGCCTTGCAGCTGGATACCCTGAAGCAAGAGGCAGCCAAACTTGCTGCAGACAACACTCAGCACCAAGCCCATGTTGAGACCCTGGAGTGTGAACAGGGCCTGACAGGAAGCCCAGCTGTTTGCTGAGTGGAGCCATTTTGAAGAAGCAAAACAGCAGCTGGCCAGCTTGATTGCTGACCTGCAGAGCTCCATCTCCAACCTCAACCAGGCCAAGGAGGGGCTGGAGCAGGCCTTCCAGGCTCAGCAGGCTCAGCTGACTGTCCCAAGTGGCCACCCTGCAGCAGCGGGATCAAGAACTGGCCAGTTTGAAAGAACAGGCCAAAAGGAACAGGCTCAGATGGTACAGACCTTGCAAGAGCAAGAATAGGCTGCCCAGGGCCTGAGAAGCAGCCTGAAGCTGAAGGAGCAGCAACTGGAAGAGGCAGCCAAGGAGCAGGAGGCACCCAGGCAGGATCATGCCCAGCAACCGGCCACGAGCTACAGGAATAGCTACGAGACCTGGAACGGCTTCAGAGGCAGAACAGGGGACTATGGGCTGAAGCCAAACATCTGGGCCATGAGCTTCGGCAAGCAGGGCCGAAGACCAAGGAGGCTGAACAGACCTGCTGCCACCTTTTGCCCAGGTATGGAGCCTGGGGGCATGGGTTGCCCATGTAGACCGCACCTTTGAGATTTGGGCAAATTCCAGACGGCAACCGTTGCCTTAAAGAGCTGTGAGCCTCAAGTGAAATCCCAGCTGGATTTAAGTATTGACAGCCTGGATCTGAACTTGGAGGAGGGGACCCCATGCAGTGTCACTAGCAAGCTGCCTCGTACCCAGCCAGATGGCACCAGTGTCCCTGGAGAGCCAGCCTCACCTGTCTCCCAACACATTCTGATAGCCACTCTCTGGCAGACACCACTTGATTGTCCTATGAATCACGTTAGTTCTGACAGCACCTTCGTGGAGTCAGAGTTTGATCCTTAGTAGGTGAAAGTCGCATTCATGCACACTGTCCCCCACTTCAGATCTCCATAGCTAGTGGGTTTTCATTTATAGTCCTAAGCCATTGATTATTCAGTGGTCTTCTTACACCCTTCTTAAATTCCATTAATTTGCCCCAAGGACCCACGGAACTTGAAAATGCGTATGTCTGGCAGATAGGATGGTTGATCTTGAGCACCAGTTCAATTGGGTTGAGAAGTGAATAGGTAGGTGAGTCTGAGGAAACTTCCAGAAACTGTTAACTAAGGGTAGAAGACTTGCTCTGAAAGTGGGCAGCACTGACCCATATGCTGGGAGGTCCAGTTGAAACACGAAGAGAAAGGAGAAAGGAGAACACCAGTGCATGCTTACTCTCTCCTCAGTTCATGGACCCTCGGGGTAAAAATGTCTCCTCTGCCATGTCTCAGTACAAGCCATATAGCAACGGACACAGCAGACCGTGGACTGGAAGTCCTCTGAAATTATGAGTCACAGGTAGCCAGCTGCTTTCTAAGTGGAACTGAGACCTGCCCCACAGGAGGGAATTCCTGTCTGGTACCATATAACGTAGTCAAAAGCCACTAGCTACAGAGGGCAGAAGCCCTAGTAGGGAAGCTATTGCTATTATTTTGTCAAATAGACAGGATGCACTCATCAAATCGCCTTCTAAATGATTGTTTGCCCCATAGATTAGTGCTGCTATCAGCTTTGGTCAGAGAAGCTTCTTTTTGCAGTGGGCAACAGTGACTGCAGAGGCTCCTAATTGGTCAAAGGACTAAGAATAAATGGCAGTTCAATATTCAGCCCTAAGTGGGACATCTTTCACGTGTACTCTGAAGCTCAGAAAACATTGCAGAAGGAATGTAAGAGCTGGAGGATGGGGTGACATGTTGGGGAACACTGTTTGTCAGGTGTAGTGTTTGTGGCCTTCTTAAATTCACAACTGTGAGCCCAGCAGAAGCACATGACCTATATAAGGCGGGGCCATTAAGCATCTCGTACTGGAGGGACTCACAAGGCCCCACTACCCCTTGAAAATTATAGGTAGTTAATGGTTTTTGGAGGAGAGATATTTTCTTCAGTGGTATAGCTTCTGGCACGGTGTACATCCTTCTTTAAGGAACCCTAATTAAATTTACTGGATCACAAAAATCAAAAATAGACATGAATGTAGAAGTGGAGTTAGGTTGGGAAGAGAAAGGGGATCAGCAGGAGTGGAAAAGACAAGAGGGTAATGGGATGAATATGAACAAAATGCACTTATATATTTATATGCATATATGTGTCTATATATGTACTCACATATATATTTATATGCGTGTGTGTGTGAATATCCCATAATAAAACCAACCCACTATTATGCAAAATTAATATATGCTAATAAAAAAACACAGAAAAGAAAAAAAATTGAGGTCAAAATGGGCTATAATAATGAGTTCTAGGTCATCCTGGGCTACATGGCAAGACACAGGACAATACCTAAACATCCAGAATAAATAGATAAACAAGCAAAGTTAAGCCCTATATTTGGAAGAGGTGTACATGATGTAAGCCCCACCCCCAACACCAGAGCTGGAGATCTGGGAAGAGCAAATACAAGCAAAGCCTGCAAGATCTTGGGGTGGACTGACTCCTGATGCTGGGTGGGTGGAATGGGTGGTAAGGGTTATTTTTTTTTTTCTGTGTGCTATTTCTTGGCTTGATGGATTGGATAAATCTTTATAATGTCTCTGCCAAGGCCTCAGTGGGCCTGTGGAAAATTGCTCAGCATGGATATGAAGCCTCAGTGAAAACTTCCATGCACAGAAACTCAATTTTAAAATTATTAAACAATGAGAATTAACGAGGTAATATGTATGAAATGCTAAGTTATGTAAGTTGTATAAATTCAAGGGATAATTATTACAGTCGTTTCCAATGCATCCATTCATGTGCTCCTAATTGCTCAATTCTTCACTATCCTTTGGGGCTTGTCACTGGTTTTTGTTTTAATTCTGCACTCTCCCTTCCCATTCCGGTATGCAGCTAGCAGGCTTGTTTTACAACCTTGTCTTGATAGACAATGCCCATGAACCTGGCCTCTATCCCAAACTCCAGGGTAGGCTGTGGTTTTGGAAATCTGCCCAAAGTTCTGATACAAGTGACCTATGTGAAGTTCTGGGGACTGAAAGCATTGGCTCTCTCCCAGCCAGAAGGTCACTGCCAACCTGCTGGCTTCCCGCAGTGTGCTTTTCATCCACAGCTCCTGCAGGATAACTAGGCCATTACCACTTTTCTGGCCATTCTGAACAAAAAGCCCCAGAGGAGGCACAGCTTCCTCAGCAAGAGAGTTTGTACAGATGTTTAATAAGTCCCACCATGGCTTCGAATCCTCATTTTTGGAAATGCAGTTCTGTTTGCCAGTGGTTAAGTTCCTAAAGGTTATAATCAGCTCCCCTGCCTGGCGCCTTTACGTTAGCCCACAGTCATTTATACATAGTCACCGATCTGTAAGGACATTCTCATACAGACGCATAGTGCACTTTGACCACGCCCCCAACACCTCCTTACTATCACTGAGATAAAACACCCTGATGAACCCTTGTGGAGGGAAGGGTTTATTTCACCTTATGAGTATTAGTCCATTATTGCGGGACATCAGGGCAGGGCCTCCAACAGGACAGGAGCTGATGGAGAAATCACGGAGGCGTGCTGCTTAGGGGATTGGTTCTCATGGCTCCACCAGCACGCTTTCTATAGGACCCAAGAACACCTTTCCAGGGGTGAAACTGCCCACCATGATCTGCACCCTCCCCTACCAATCACCAATCAGGAAAATTCATCACAGGCTTTCCCGCAGGCAAACCTGGTGAGGGTGTTTTCTCAATTGAACTTCCCTCTGCCGAAATGACTCTAACCTGTGTCAAGTTGACGTAAAACTAGCCAACACCCTCCTCTGCTTTTCTTTTTCTCTTCCCCCTTCCCATTAGTCCTCTTTTTTTTTTCTTTACACAATGTCCTTTTATTTTTTGTGTCATGTATATTTTGTTGTGTTATGAGTGGTTTTATTTATCTATGTAAAGTCTAAGATCCACAAGTGAAGAAAGCATGTATTTGTCTTTTTATCTTTCTGAGTCTGGATCATTTAGTGTAACGTGATAATCTCCAGGTGTATGTATTTTCCTGAAAATGACAGAAGTTCAATGTTCTTTACGGCTGAATAAAATATCATTTTGCACATGTCTGCACATACATGCACACACACATACACACACATGCTCACAGATACATACACATGATCACTCACATGCTTACACACACACACACACATACACACATGCTCACACTCATACACATATATGCGTACACATATACACACGTTCACAAACACATTTACACTCATGCACACATATGCACACACTTGCATACACAAATGAGCACACACACATGCATGCATGACACATGCACACATTCATACACACACATGATACATGCACACACACACACACACACACACACACACATCTCATGCTTTCTTTATTCATACCTTTGTTGCTGGGTAGCTAAGTTGATTCTCTAACCTAAAGGAGAGGTGATGATTTCCACAGACCGTGTGGCACATAGTCTGGGAAAGTCTAGTTTCTTGCAATAAGGTTCCTTCATCTGGTGATAGTGATTTCCAAATCTGAGTCGCTTCCACTGTGGAGTGTTTGAAAATTCAATCAGCAGGTTTTCATTACCTATGCACCACGCTGTTCTTCATCTGTGCTCATGCCAAGACCTACAAAGTTGGGCGTGGCTGAAAGTCACTAACTGCTCTTCTAGAGAATCAAGTTCGGTTCCTGGCACCCATGGTAGGTGGTTGATAACTGCCTGTAACTCTCTGCTTTCTAATCCACAAAAATCTGAGGATGCTGTAGATATAAGCCCTTGCTGTCACACACAACCCACTCCAGAGATCTTTCCTCTTATAAGTTTGCTTCTCATGGGATGGGGAGATGGAATGTGCCTGCTGTGAAAACATGTGGAGTTCAAATCTCCAGAACTCTCTCTTTTTTTTTTTTTTTTTTTTTTTTAAAGGGACATATACCTGTAACATCAGCATGGGGCAGGAGCAGAGACAGATGGATTCCAGAAGCTCATTGGCCAGCCAGTCTAGCCAAATCAAGAACTTCAGGTCCACTGAGAGACCCTGTATTAAGACACAAGAACAGAAGGGTTTGGCAGTTAGGAGTACTTATCGCTCCTGCAGACAACCTACATTTGGTCCCTAGAACCTACATAGTAGCTTACAACCATCTGAAACTCCAGGGGATCTGATACCCTCCATGACTTCCATTGGCACCAGGCACACACATGGTGCACATACATGCAGGCAAAGTTCTCCTACTCATGAAATAAATCTAAAATTAAAATTAAATAAAAATTGAGTAAAGACATGACATCTGACGTCGATCCCTGACCTCCACACAAATGTACATTTATCTTTACACATTCATCTGCAAGCACATGTGACACAATACACAAACAAGTACATGCACCACACACACACACACACACACACACACACACACGCACACACACACACATACTTTAAAAAACAAGTTGCTTCTGGCAGATATTTTGCCACAACGACATGAAACTAAATGATCAGGATGGATTTTTTTTTCCAGGGCATGGCACTGTGAACTGGGCATGCTGGTTTAGGCAGAGTGTGGCCCAGCAGTAGAGAATTAGCAGTAATGATCATAGACATTCTGCTCCTATACACACCACCTGGATTCCATGCTGCACCAACGTGTTAGTTAAGCAACAGGGTCTTGGCTCCCTCCAGAATGTTCTAAGGAAGGAAACATATAATCCTCTCCTTTCAAAATTAACTGTATTCAAGTCAGCATTGTGTGTCCACTGCGAGAAATTGGGCAGGGACGCTTATCACTCAGAGCTGTTTTTCAGACTACAGAACACATCCCAGTAGCATTATCAGAGCTGGCAGGGCTCCATTAAAGAAGCCATCCCTGCTAGGCTTTTGCAACCATGCATAATGCTCGGCCAAGGTCAGCACTTGACTGAGGCAGGAAGCTTAAGGCTGCTCAAAGAGTTGGAAGTGGCCTTTATGTGTTCCTACTGTGGGTCAGGCATCGTACCAAGGAGTCTTATCTCAACTCTTCCATGTATGACTATACAGACTCCTTCAGGAGAGCAAAATAGCCACTACAAATACATTTCTTTGGTGTACTTTGAATTGACTACTGAGAGAACATGGAGACACCTGTAGACACAGAAATGGGTCTGAAATCTCCTGTTCATTACAGAGCTCTGGAACACTTGGGAGGGTGGCTTGGAGACTAAGAGCCGTTGGAGGTCCTGAGTCTTATCCCCTGAACCCATGTAAAAAGCCGGGTGTATCTGTGAGTGCCTGTAACCCTCGTATTAGTTGGCAGAGACCCTGAGCATTTGCTGACTAGCCAGCCTGGCTGAAATGGTGAGCTTTTGGTTCCATGAAAGACTCTATCGTGAAGCAATAAGGCAGGAAGCCACAGAATAAGCCACAGAATAAGATGGCCTCCTCTGGCCTCCACATGGGCACATATGACCATGTGCCTGCACACTCACATGTATGCACCATTCTCATACGCCAGACACACAAGTGCGCGTTCACACACACACACACACACACAGATTGGGGGGGGGATTGAAAACTTCCCAAAACTCAGTTGCCATCAATGAGTAATCTCAAGAAACAGAGTAAGCAGACTGAGAACTGGTCAGTTTCATAGTCTTGTTATCAGCAGACAAAGAACTCTGAGACAAGAAAAAGTAAGAAAGCCAGAGAAAGTTTCTTGCAGAGTAAATGTGCCTACTTCTACGTAGTGCAGGCGTCATTTGAGGGGCTTTGAAGGACAACCTTAGGAGCCAAGTCATGTGAAAGTGGAGAACTTCAACAGGACGATGTATTTCCCTGTGGTCCTTAGGGCTTTCAGAAGTGTCAGATGCATGACCAGGACAGCTGATTCTGTAAGGCTGGGAAGATGGAGAAAACATCATACTGAAACAGAAGGCAGTTCCTAGGCATCTCCACCTACCATGTAGGTTGCAGCCACTCTGGTGGTCCTGTATTTCCCCATTAGAATGACATGCACCCTGTTCTTCCAGGGTGTTTCTGGGATGTCAGCTGGCAGCATCTATCTGTACAGTTGACTGTTTTCTTCAGATCTCAGCCTGGTTTATTTATCTTTCTCATTTTACAACTCAAAGAGTAGATTCCCTGAAGGCCGTTTACGAGACCCATGTCACTGATGACAATGAAGAAGTCTTCTTTGTGAGCCTCTCTTAAGGTTAAGTCATCTCTGCTCCACTGCCTTGCTCAGGACCAAAGCATGAGATAGCAACGCCATGGGGGTACAAATGGAAGGAAACGCTTTTTCTCAGTTGTCATTCTTCAGTTTCATGGCCCAAACACCTCCCTTTGCTTTACCTTGTGCCTTCCTTTCCATATAAAATAAGACAGCAAGGGAGAAATCTTTTCACCCATCTACGGAAGGGTGTCCAAACACAAGGATAATAAAGCCTGGGATTGGGCTCAGCTTTTCTTTAGTCACGAAATGTTCTCAGTATCTCCTGTGTTGAAGGCTTGGTCTTCATCTTGTAGTTCCATTGAGAGAACTGTATGGCAAAGATGCTAATTGTTTGATTAATCTACTGCTGACTCCATAAGCTGAATAGGCTTATTGTGTAGGTATTTCCCCCAAATTAAAGTGTTTCCTGTTGGGGGAAAACTTACTGGGCTCAGTGTTAAACACTCAAAGCCTCAGAAGTTCCTGAGACTTAAAAATTCGCGGGCTATGTGTGCGGTGACAAATTGCTGGGGAGAATTGTCTCTCTGACTGGATGTAAGTCATGCAGCTCCAGGATGAGGGTTTTGTGAATGGGCATCCACTGTGTATAGACATCTCTATGATACAGTTGTTACTCATGTGTCTGTAAGCAACCTATCACCCATATTCCTGTAAGGAACCCACAGCAAACTCACTGGTTCACTAAGCTACATTTGGGTCTGTTGGTACCCTGAGGTAAGTAGACATTTATTCATGACCTCCCCCTGCCCAGACAAAGCCACACAATAGAGCTCATTGCAGGTGGTGTGTAATTGGAAGAGATGAGACATGTCTTTGAACAGCAGATTTTGTTTCCAGACACTTCATGTCTCTACTTCATAGCCACCATGAGATGGGCAGTTCTGTTCCTCTGAACCCTTGCACAATGGTGCCCTGGAACCTCATTCCTGGCCAGTGCAATGGAGCCAGTCATTCTTGGATTGTATTCTCTGAAACTATAAGCTGAAATAAATCCTTCCTCAAGCCATTTGTCTGAGTAATTCAGTTGTAACAATGAAAAGCTAATTTAATCTGGGCACACAGCCCTGTGTCCTGCACAGCCTGTACAGATGGTAAAGCCTAAACCAGACATCCAGGGTATGATGACTACCTCATGACACCATGCTGAACAGATCAACAGCCACGTTAATGAAGCAGTGCTCCACTTTGGGCCCCAAGGAGTCCTGAATGTGCCAGGTAAAGCTGGTTTCAATCATGAGTTGTGCCTAGCCCAGTCTCTGCCAGCTCTGGTATTCAGGCTGATTTCTCTCTCTCTCTCTCTCTCTCTCTCTCTCTCTCTCTCTCTCTCTCTCTCTCTCTCTCTCATGTGTGTGAAAGAGACAGGGGGATGAAGAACATAGAGCTTCCTTGTAGGAGACAAATGGTGCAGAGCCCCAAGATGAATGACTTCCCAGCAGCACAGCTTACTTGGTAAATGACTTTGAACGAGTTAATCTCTCTGCATCTCAGTTTCCTCATATAGAAAACAGGGATAAACGTGGTATTGGGACTGAGCCCCGTAGTGTTCCTAGAATCACAGGATCACTTAACTTAAATGAAGTGTTTCAAGAAAACCAGGCACTCAGTAATTTCAACATTTATATTATAATTGATCCACTAGACATATTCTTCCTATACAGTGTCAAAATACTAGGTCAATATCAATATTTACAACTTGACGGAGTTGTAATAAGAATTTCCTGCTTTTCACACAAAGTCAGGTCTTGCTACTTCTGAGTTGAGATATGTGAATGGTTAGCAGCTGCCTCAAGCTGCCAAATCTTCCTTCCTGGGCTGCCTAGGTCCTACGTGGGCTTTTGCCCACCCATGCTCCTCTCAAAGCTATTCAAAAGTATTTGAGTTTGTAGTTCCTCACTGTTAGTCTGCTCTGTACTCAAGCAGGAGCAGAGGCAGGGAGCCATGGAGGAGTGCTGCTCATTGGCTTGCTCTTCATGGCTTGCTCAGTCCTTATACAACCCAGGACCACTTACCCAGGGGTACCACTACTCATGATGGGTTAGGCCCTCCCACATCAATCACTAATCAAGAAAATGCTCACATATCTGATGGAGGTTGAGGGTCCCTATTCCCAGATGACAAAAAAAAACTAAGCAAAACAGATGAATTAAGAAGTTTCATCTGAGACACACATACACATGTACCCTGTTAAATACAGGTAGCAAGTGCCACAAGAAGGGTAAAAAAAGGTTGGAAAGGAGGATGAAAGAGAACCACTCCTGTGTAGAAGTTCAGGACCTTCCTGGATAAGGCCAGAGTGAGGGAGATCAACAGGCAGAAGGCAGCCCCACAAACACCCAGTGTTTGGTGTTTCTCAGAGAAGCCTTAGGTCAAAACTGACTGCAGAAAGCCTCTTTCAGGAAGTTGCTCCAGATTCTGAGTCTGAGGAGCCTGTTTCCCCTGTCTCGTGGACATGAAATGGTAGCGATTCGGACAGTGAGCAACGGTTCCTATTCCCCTGCCATTTTGAAATGCCACGTGCTTGGATGCGGTTGGTTACTCCATTTCTATTCCACTTCAGGAAGGTGTGCATCCTGATCATTATGCAGGTGAACCCTTTCCGTTTGATTAATGGCTGATGACGTGTGGCGTTTGTGACCAGCTCTGAAAATCTGGGCAAGGAGTTCTGCTGTAGGAATACAGGTTCACACTGACGACACCATTTTTATGAGGCAATGTGACGCTATCTCGATGCTGTTCAATCCCACTTGGTTCCATACTTAAGAGCTTTAAGGCCTGCTGCATTGAGAGAACTGTCCTTAACATTCGACACACACACACACGCATGCACACACGCACACATATGTGCACAACTGATGAAGAAGTCTTGGTGTTAAATACCGCTGCCTTTCAAACTGTGGCCAGATAAAGATTCCTCTTCGTCTGTGACAAGATCTGTCTCTCTCTCTTTACTTTGTCTTGTGCTTTTATTCATTTATCCCAAGTCAAGGTTTATGCAAGCGGTTTACTAGAAAACACACACACACACACACACACACACACACACACACACACGCACTCAGTAGAACTCCATAAGAAACAGAGGAAGCTGGATCATGGAGAGATAAGCCACATATGGTTGATTTTCAACAGCCGTTACTTCAGCCTGATAATGAAGATGGGGCATTTTCTGGGGTTCCATGAGCACATTATCTAGTCTCTGTAGATGAAGGCAAAGTGGACCTAACAGGAAGGCTGCTGACAGGTAAATCAAATGGAAGCTGAGGTAGATGTGAGTGAGGGCTGAAGGCAAGGCACCAACAATTGACCTGTCCTCCTCCTTCTGCTCCTCCTCCCCTCCTCCTCATCATCATCCTGCTCCTCCTCCTCAGGGGTAAGAAGTTAATGGCACAATGACAGTTAGCTTGAATTCCCTTTTAAATTTATTTAAAAAGCAGACAATACAATCTTCATTTTACCTATGCACAATCTGAGACCCAGAAAGTGAAATAGTACTTAACAGAGGCCATCAAGACATTCTGGAAGTGGTCCTGGCTCCAGACTCACAGCATGGAGGCCACCATCCCTGTGGTCTCATAGCTGCTCTGAGAGGCAGTGCTGGTGAGTCAGACGCTGTCAGTGAGGAGGCCTGTCCACTATGTGAGCGTAAGTGCCACTGACAAACACAACATGCACGCCTAATATCATAATGCACATCTCTCATAAGCATCTTAGTGATATCACACGCCACATGTAGCTTCGGCAGATGTTCCCCATCCCAGGCCTAGACAATAGATCCTCTGATCTGACAGCTTTACTTTAATATGTCCAATAAAATTAAATGATGTCATATAAAATTAAAGCCGTAATTAAAAATTGATTAGCGTGTTATGTCTGCTGGCCTCAGTATCCACTGTAGTATCTTAAGCACCAGTAATACAGCTTTATTGATTGGGAAAAAGATAAAGTGCAAAATAAAACCAGTGAGCTAGCTGTTCACAGATAAAAACAGCAGGTATGTCAAATTACAAACACCATCCAGTGTCAAATCTCGCATTCTCGGAGCATGTTTTGGTGAGGGGAAGTCAGGGTTAGAGACACTGACCTCAGCCGCAAACACACCCCTGAGAGCACTTTGTAAAAGGACACACGTTGGCTTCAAATGCAAGATGTTACTGGGTTTTGAAGCCCCGAAGGGAAGCTCTAACTGTATTAAAAGGCCAATTGTGAGCATCAAACAAAATACCTAAATGCTTTTTCCTTTTATTTGACTGGGGAGAAACCAATAGCCAGGATTGACCTGGCCATCTCTTCTCCATTTGAGAAGGGCAGATCTAGGCACCTAGCTTCAGACAGATGAAGAGAGACGAAGGGAGGACATTGTGTCTGTATCCCCTTCCCCGTGCTCCCAAATAACTCTTCTTTTGTTTGCTATACAAACTGTCTGTTGGGTTGGTTTTTAACATTTTGATTATTTTTTTTATAATCAATTAGCAAATAAGGGCTGTTTTTTGTTATTGTCAGTCCTACTAAGTTAGAAATATAAAGAAAGCATGTGTCTGCTCCCCACCCTTAATACTAAAGTTAGGTTTGTGCAAATAAGGAACTGAGGAACGAATAAGTTAGATTTACCCAAATAAAGAACTAAGGGATTCTAGAAGGTTCTGAATCCTGGGTTTTCTTAGGGCAGCCGACCAGATAAGGAAACAACCTAACAGAAATTGAGAACGAAGCCAGGCTCAGTGCTGGAGTCACCCAACGACTGTCATTCCCTGACTGCCTTCCACATCGACTCGGATGCTGTGTTCTATGTGCATGCCGTCCGATGAGAGAGAAACTGAGTTCTTTCCCTGGATTATGTAGTCTTGGGCTCAGAGAACAGGCTGTTTTTCCATAGTCGTATGGTAAGGGTCAGTGGAAGGACACAGAGCCAGAAGGCTCAATTCTATCTCTCTCATGCTGCCTTCAACTCCTGCTGCTTCTTTCTTTCAGGACTTCAGGGAACTGACACTCTGTGTAGCTTTGAAGGACTGATCAGATGGTTGCAGTCACTCAATGTAGAAATGGGGCCAGACATCAAATCTACATATTAAGATTTCACCAGTAATGGTGGCACATGCCCGTAATCCCAGTACTTGGGAGGTACAGGCAGAAGGATCACCCCAAGTTTGAGGCCATGGCGCAACCTGTTTCAATGATGATGATGATGATGATGATTTGACACTACAGTACTAGAGATGAAACGCAAGAGGGAGCTTTGACAAGGACGTCTTTGGGACTTTAACGTTTCCCCGTTGTTTTTATTTGCCTCAAGCCTTTACTTTTTCACATTTGACAGCTGAAGAATGTAAAGCTCAGAAGAGTGAGACTATACCCATGGCTACCCCCGTAAAAGAAACTGGCAGACTGAATGTTTGAAAGTAGCCCTCTGCTATTAAATGCACGTGTTCACAGCTCAGTGTTTTCCCAAAGAAGATACAATGATATGGAAAAGTACCTATCAGTCCAAGCACAAATTACAGCTTGCGTTTCATTCTGCATTTGGAAAGCCTGGGTAGATAAACAGGCTTTTAGTTCCCCTGTGAAGACCACTGCAGTGTAATGACTGCTGGAATGGGGCAGAGTTCCCCAAGAAGCAATAGAAAAATTGCTGAAGGTAGAGCTTAGTGGTGAGAGGGCTTGCCCAGCATGTGTCCAATCTCCAGTCCCCTTCCCCAAGACAATCGTATTGCATTACAGTTATGAGGCCAGAAGTCCAAGGTCAGCCTCACTTGCTTGTCAATGTGCTTAGACAGATAAGGGCTGGTCTGTTCGGAGCCTTTGAGGCAGTGGTTCTCAACCTTCCTAATGCTACCACCCTTTAATACTGTTCTCCATATTGTGGTGACCCCAACCATAAAATTATTTTCATTGCTACCTCATAACTGTAATGTTGCTACTGTTGTGAATTCTAATGTAAATATTTGATATGCAGATAGTCTTAGGTGACCCCTGTGAAAGGGTCATCCAACCCCCAAAGGGTTCATAACCCATAGGTTGAGGGCCGCTCTTCTAGGGGGACAGTCTATTTCTTTGCCTTGAGATACTATTTTACCCACTCATAGAAGGTGCCCAGACTCATCCTGCAGACAGCCTCATCCTGCCCTTCTAGCAAGTCTGCTCACACATGTCTCTTCATTAAAAGCCTTAAGCCTTATAAAGCCTTTGGCATGGGTCTATGCACCTAAGACCGATTCCATGCATTCTCCAGGAGAGCTTTGGAAATCACCTGTTGCTTTTCTTACCATTCTGACAGAATACCTGAGGGAAGCGACTTACAAGAAGGGAGGGTTATTTTGGCAGTCCCTTGTAGTAGGGTAGGCATGGTAGTTGGTATGGCTCTGTCCATAGCCCTGGTAGCCTAAGGTGATAACAACACACACCCAGGTGGATCAGGTAGCAGAGAGCTCTAGACTGTAATCAAAGGTGGGGATAACCCTCAAGGCCTACCCCAGTGGCCTGTGTCTTCCAACTAGGTCCCGTATCCCCAAAACTTCACAACCTCCTGATCAGTGACATCAGCAGGAGGTCCAAGTGTTCAGACGTGAGCCATGAGCCTTCGGGGAGATTTCAAGTTCGAACCATCACATTTTCCTAGTTTACGCGTAAGCAAAATAGAGGAAAACAACACAACAGAGTGATAACCAAAGTTGAATTTGTGCAAACCAGCTGTTTCATCAGAAGGCAGAACTAACTTTGCGGGCAGCAACATTGACTCATTTGCTCCAAATGGTCAGGCAGTAGTTGCCAAAATCAATCGAGGCAGGCAAGGGTAAAGAGATCGCAGCCCTGAGCAAGCTAGCCAGAGCATGTACTACTTCTTCCAGTCCTGGTAAAAAATGGGCTCTGTTTCAGCGTGGATTTCCAGGTAGAATCACACATTCCAAGTTGCTAACACTGCTTTTCTATGCACTGGCTCTCCACGCCATCATTTACTGGCAACCTGTGCTTGCCAGGCCTCCCACCCAGACGCTTCTCCTCTTAGCCAAACGATAACCTTTCCAGCTTGCCATTTCCAAGCGAGTCCCACCTTTGGACAGAGAGGCGTTCTGTGCTGGAGAGCACAGAATGGGAGGCAGAGAGCAGTGATCTGCAGCCCAATTTCATGGCTGTTCTGCAGCCCCATCAGGCAATATTCAAGGAAAGTGACAAGTGAAAATTAGCCCCTATTGATTATATTTCCATAACATCTGCAAGACAATCCTCACCAAAGATGTCTTTCAAATATCTCTCTGGCAGAAAATATAGGGTTCTGTCCCGGAGAAAATCTGTTTCTGAATACATATCCCAAACAATTTCAAAGGAACACGGCATCAAAATCAATATTTCCACAGTTTATGCCATCCCTGAAGATTTGCAACTTAATTTGCAAGCATTTTGCCTTACAAGGGAAATTGCCTGTGATGCTGACTGGATCAGAACCACTCATTTCAGCCTCATTATACATTACACAATATCCCAAATGTCAACTCCCACCCACCAATCCGGCCTAGCGGCAGGGCTTTCAATAATAAATCACTTCTATTTACTTCAATACAGTGGAAAAAGAATTCGAAGCATTAAGAATTCTTTTGCACCTGAAGGTAATTACAGTCAACTATACCGAGCTGAGGACGTGGCTATCTTCCCTCAGCTAGGCTGAGAACATTAAAAAGGATATTTGGGGGTGGGGGTGGGGTATGAGGTTTTTGCTATAGCTTGAAAGCTTACATATATATATACACATATATATTTGCAGGTTTCAAACATTTTCATGGTGTAGAAAACCTGTGGCATTGCTTTTATATTAAGATAATTAAAATCCTTAGTGAAGGGTGTTTGAAGT